>VXBN01006320.1:53092-137219 GCA_013397395.1 Sinosuthora webbiana | reverse complement strand
AAAAAAAAAACAAACCTCAACATTGTGCTCGTGTCGAAGGAGTGTTCCTTGTCTCCCAGATCCTGTTGGATCTGAAATCCCGGTGCTCGCCGTGGGCACAAGGGGAGGGCGGGGGCCGTGCGACACGGGCGGGGCCGGGTCACCTCGGTCTGTGCTATTTACAGCGGGGAAAGGCCTCGCTCCGTGCCCGGGGGAAGCGGCAGAAACTCCGGAATGGGGGAAAAAAAAAAAAAAGGTGCAGCTGCCAAGAGCCCTTCCTGTCTCCTCAGGGCCGGGGTGGTGGAGGCCGCGTGCCCCGGGAGCCGGGATGGGTCGTACAACCAAACCTGAGCTTCGGAGTGACCCTGGGATGCCCCGAAAGTCCCGGGAGAACGGCGGGGGGTAGCAAGGAAGGATGTTGGGGATGGTGGCACGGGCGGGAGCGCTCTCTGGAAAAGCCCCTCTCCTCCCTGCTGGACCGCTCAGCTCCTGGCATGTCTCAGGAGCAGAAAGCTGGGCTGTGAATCCCAATCCTGCGCTCCAGGGGGCTCGGTGGTGTTTGGGATGATTTGGGGAAAGAGCTGCAGCAGTAGGACCGGGAGGGGCAGCACCAGCCCTGTGGGTGGGGAGGATGTTCCTGCTGGCATTTCATTTCCTCACAGAATTCCATCCCTCCCAACTGCTGCTGCCCAGGCGTCTCCCAGGAGCAGCCTCTTTACCCCTTCACCCCCAAATCTTTCCCCTTTAGGGGCGCTCAGCATGGAGAAATTCATCCCACGACACGGAGAGAGATCCCACTGCATATCCTGTCCCTGCTCCAGCACAGTGGACAGGGGGATCCTCCCAATAAAAAACATAAAGCTTGGGGAAAAGGCCCAAGAGCCTGGGAGGAGGAACAGTTGGATTTGCTCTGCTGATCTCTGATCTCAACTGGCCTCGAATGGAAACACAAGAAGGGAAAGCAGAATTCCCAGCCCGGGGCTCCAACACCCCGAGCGTCCTGAGCCCCACAATGCACTCGGCAGTGCCAACACTTCCCATCCCATCCTGCTCCCCCAGGCTCTCACTGGAATAACATTTCCCTTCGGATTTTGGAGAGCCTGAAGGCTGCTAAGCCCTGCCTGGGTCTGGATATCCCTGCCCACATCACCCCGTGCTCCTGGGAGGGCAGAGCTGATCCCGGGCCTGGGCTGTACCTGAGCCACGGCATCGCTGCTAACGAAGCCCCGCTAATGAGGGTGCAATTAAAGCCGTGGCAGAGGAGCTCAGGCCCCTGGGGAAGGCTGGAGCTGACACAGCCACATTTCCACTCTGGGCAGGGGCAGAGAATCCCTCCAGCTGTTCCAGGGCCTCGCAGGAGTCCCCAAGGCATTTCTAAGTAGACTGTGAGACTTCACGTGCTGCTTTTTGGGCATCTGATGTTGAAACAAAAAGGGAATGGAAAGGAGAACAAAAACATGGGAAAAGATTCCTTGATCCGTGTTTTGCTGTGGTCAGTGGTGCTGGTGAAGGCACAGGCCATGCTGGGAACAGGCTGCTCCTTCCCTCCCATTCCCACGGAGGAAGTGTCAGTGCCGATAGGAAAACCTGGGGAGAGGAGTTTGGAGAGGCCCCACGAACGTGGTGCAGGAGGAGCACGGACAGGGCTGACCTTGGGAACGAGCCCAGGAGCTGCTGCTGCACCATCCCTGCTCCCACACACCAGGGGTGACATCCAGGAAAACCAGGGACATCGAGGTGACCACACAAGTGTCACCTTCTCACATACACAGCAGGAGCTTCTCCAGGCTGCTCACCGACATCTGGGATGTGCTAAGGGAAAACATCACACGAGGGCCAGGCTGTGCCCTTCCCTCCTGTGCTCCCCTCGACAGCATTTCGCTCTGGGGGAGAGGAACCAGCTCCAAACCCACGCTGTGAAGGTGATCCCAGCAGCATCACACACTGGAAAGCTCCTGTTGGGATTAAGCCTTGGACAGAGCCCAAAGCCAGGGCGTGAGGACGGGCTGGGGTTAAGGCAGCTGAGGCCCACGGCAGACCCAACATGGGCACAGGGTGCTCTGGGATGGGGATGAGGCAGAGCAGGAATTGCAGCTCTGGCACACCCAGGCTGGGCTGAGCACGGAGAAGGGTCAGAGCCTTCAGGAGCCTGGAGCACCCCCAGCCCTCCTGGCCGTGGATCTTCCCTAAGCCCCAAACACACTCCCTGGCTTTAGAGGATCAGCAGGACAAGGTGGGAAAAGACACCGAGACAGCAGCAACCGAACCCCCCGGGGCTGCGGCAGGGGAACAGAGCAGGGCCAGAGCTGGAGCCCGGAAGGAACATCCAGGCCAACCTCGCCCCGCTCCAGGGGAGCAGAGCAGAGCAAAGGGCTCCTCACCAGGTGACACCTGGGAGGCCTCAGTAGTAGCCACAGGGCAAGAGAAGCCGGGATCTGGTGGGTGGGAAGGGCTGTGCCATGGGAGGAAGGATGGGGACGGCAGTGGTGACGGGAGCTGCACCCAAACACCTCCGGCCTGGCCTGGCTACGGTCCCCTCGGGCGGGCTGAAGGGTCCAGAGGGGGAAACGGGGTGGGGAGAGGGGAGGGGAAAGAAAAGAAAACAAAAAAAGCGCCTCACGCGGCAAATCTAAAACACTTTCATTTTAAATAACAATAATTATAATTAAAAAGAACGGCTGCCCTTGGCTAGCGAAGGGGCAGAGCCAGCGGCCAGCGAGCCATTCCTCAGTGTACGATCCGTGGGAGTGTCCTTCCAGGAGCCACGGGATACCATTCCCTGTCTGGTGAGTCCTTCCAGGAGCCACAGGATCCCATTCCCTGTCGGGGTGAGTCCTTACATGGGATCCCATTTCCTGTCGGGGTGAGTCCTTCCAGGAGCCATGGGATCTCATTTCTTGGGATCCCATTCCCTGTCTGGGTGAGTCCTTACATGGGATCCCATTTCCTGTCGGGGTGAGTCCTTCCAGGAGCCATGGGATCTCATTTCTTGGGATCCCATTCCCTGTCTGGGTGAGTCCTTACGTGGGATCCCATTCCCTGTCCCGGTGAGTCCTTCCAGGACCCAACAAACCAGCCCCGTGCCGGCCTCTCCCTCCTCCGGCCGCAGCCGGGAGCTGGGAACGTCCGGCCGCCGCCATCTCTAGATGAACTTGAAGCACTTGGTCTTGTCGTGGGGCAGGCGGGTCTTGAAGAGGACCGAGTCGACGCGGAACTGCGTGTAGAGCAGGGGCATGTACCCGTACACCTTCACAAAGAAGTTGATGCACTTGTGCCGCTCGTGGAAGTGGGAATCGTCGTGGGAAAGCGCCTGGGGGCAGCCGGGGCAGCGGAACGTCCAGCGGGAGGTCACCTGCCGGGGGGGGGACAGAGGGGTCAGTGCCACCACGCAGAGCCCAGCCCGGGGCACTGCCAGGGGGCTGGGAGATGGATGGAATCTCAGCATGGATTGGGGTGGGAGGGAGCTCAAAGCTCATCCAGTCCCACCTCCTGACATGGGCAGGGACACTTCCCACTGTCCCAGGTTGATCCAGCCTGGCCTTGGGCACTTCCAGGGATCCAGTTTCCTTCTCTGGGAAACCTGTGCCAGGGCTTCACCACTCTCACAGGGAACAATTCCTTCCCAATATCCCATCTATCCCTGCTCTCTGGCAGTGGGAAGCCATTCCCTGTGTCCTGTCCCTCCATCCCTTGTCCCCAGCCCCTCTCCAGCTCTCCTGGAGCCCCTTTAGGCCCTGGAAGGGGCTCTGAGGTCTCCCTGGAGCCTTCTCCAGGTGAGCACCCCCAGCTCTCCCAGCCTGGCTCCAGAGCAGAGATCATCCCTGCCACGGGCAGGGAACCTTTCACCAGACGGGGAATTCAGTCTGATGTAGTCCTGTAGTGTCAAACCTCAATTCCTGCTTGTGGCAGGGCTTTGGCCGATTCCAAAGGCTGAGCTTTCCCACTGGAGCTGGATTTCCCAACCACAGCTCCTCCAGCAGTGCCAGCCCTGGGAGAAGCCCCAGGCTTTACCTTGATGGGAGGTTTCCTGGTGAGGTGGGACACCAGGAAGTTCATGGCGATGTCCTCGCAGTTGATGTACTCATCCACCATGTCCCGGATGGCCTGGGGCATCACGTAGGAGTACAGGTAGGCGTAGTACTGCGGGGGGAAAGGCACAGCGTTCTCCAGGGGCCCCACGGGTGACGTCTGGGACGGCACACGGGGACACGTGGGACATCTGGGATGTGCCCGACTCGGAGCTCAAGGGTCCCAGTGGAGACGTTCCCCGTAACGGAGTTAATCCCGCACCGAGACCCGCTGCAGCAGCAGCGAATCTCCCACAGGCACCTCCCTCCCCTGGAACCTCAGGAATCGAGGAATGGGGGGTTCCAGCCCCCTCAGGTCCTGCTCTCTGCTGCTGTGGGGCCAGCCCAGCAGGAAGAGCCACTGGATTCCCTCCCCAGTGCACTCAGGACCAGGTTCTGGCTGTGTTTCAGTCTGGAGACACTGAGGGGAAAAGGGGTGGAGAGAGCTCCCACATTTGCCCTTTAAAACCCACACCCCCCCCCGAGCTGCAGGCCGAGGTGGGTGTGAGCAGGAAGGGGCAGCCCCGGGGAGGCCTCACCTTGTGGAAGAAGGCAGCACCAGTGAGCACCATGGAGAGCTCGCAGGAGTAGTTGGAGTTGTAGAGCCAGGACTGGTGGGGGATGTCCCAGGCGTGGTAGCGCCCCGGGAAGCCCACGATGCGATCCCTGGCCTCCCTCCACACCCTGCAAACACAGAACTGCCCCTGAGACACAGACCTGGGGGCCCTTCCCGAGCCCCCCGAGGGATGGAGGGGTCTGTGCTTGAAGGAGTTTGGCAACTGCTTATCCCAGGAATGCCCAAAGGGCGAAAAGGAAAACTGTGTTAAAATGTGCTCCTGTCCTAGAGCACAGCCGAGCTGCTTATCCATGGGGAAAGGGCTCCTAATCCATAAATCAGGGGTTTTGTAGCTCCTAAGGGCTGTTCTCGAGGTTTGAAAGAAAACTAAGGCCAGAGAAGGCCCAAAACTAAGGCCCAACATCTCCTGGCCTCTTCCCCAAATCCCAAAGAGACTTTCCATCTCCCAGCAGCTCAGTAAAGCCAAGGTAACATCAACCTCCCTTAAGGAAAGCTTCAAGACCAGGCTGGATGGGGCTTGGAGCACCCTGGGATAGTGGAAGGTGTCCCTGCCCATGGCAGGGGTGGGACTGGATGGGCTTTGAGGTCCCTTCCCACCCCAACCATTCCAGGACTCTGGAAATTCCATAACTCTGTGAGAAGCTGCTGAGATGCTGAAGGCCCCGGTGTCTCCCAAGGGAAGACCTTGGAATCTTTGGGAAGGGAAGACTTTGGAGGATTGCTGAACTGCCAGCTCCCCATCCCAAACTGCAGCTCCCCATCCCAAACTGCAGCTCCCCATCCCAAACTGCAGCTCCCCATCCCAAACTGCAGCTCCCCATCCCAAACTGCAGCTCCCCATCCCAAACTGCAGCTCCCCATCCCAAACTGCAGCTCCCCATCCCAAACTGCAGCTCCCCATCCCAAACTGCAGCTCCCCATCCCAAACTGCAGCTCCCCATCCCAAACTGCAGCTCCCCATCCCAAACTGCAGCTCCCCATCCCAAACTGCAGCTCCTCATCCCAAACTGCAGCTCCCCATCCCAAACTGCAGCTCCCCATCCCAAACTGCAGATCCCCATCCCAAACTGCAGATCCCCATCCCAAACTGCAGCTCCCCATCCCAAACTGCAGCTCCTCATCCCAAACTGCAGCTCCTCATCCCAAACTGCAGATCCCCATCCCAAACTGCAGCTCCCCATCCCAAACTGCAGATCCCCATCCCAAACTGCAGCCTCCTGGGCTGTGGCCATGCAGGAGAAGCCTGCAGGGCCCTGAGTGCCTCCCTCACTCCCTCCCTGTTCCCAGCCCAGCCTCGGGAATGAAATCCTGAACTCTGCGTGTGGAGCGTGGGATTGCCTAATGCTCTGCTCTCGTCTGCAGCTCACGCTCCTCCCGAGAAATCCCCCAGGAGAGCTGCAGCGCTGGCAGGAATAATTAAGGGAAAAGTCAGAGCCTGATGCCTCAGCTGGGAAACAAACCCAGCTTCCACAGGCAGGGGGGCTTGGCTTCCCTTTGGATCGTTCAGTCCCCCCTCCCTGCTGCTCACTGCCCAGGCTCTGACTCCAGACTGCACAGGAGAGCTCCTCGTGGGCACAGAAGGGTTTTCCCTTCTTCCCAGGCACAAAACTGGGCAGAAAGTGCCATTTTTGGGGTTTTTCCCCCCTCATTTGGATGTGAGTTTCTCCTACAAACCCTGCTCTGGGAGAGCTCCAGGAGACCGAGATTCCCTGAGTTTCCTCGTGGAGCACAGACACGTTTGTTGTTCGGTCCTCCACTCCAATTAATGAGACTCCCGGGATAATCCCGAGGAATTAACACCACCAGCAGCTTCCCTGGCTTGTTTGCTGCAGCTCCTGTCAGTCCAGGGCGATTGTTTGGAAAAGCTGGGAGTCGAAACCACTCATTCCCTTTCACCTCTCCCACATCTTCGCTTTCCTACGAACGTGACCGAGCTGTTTTCCCTTCCCAGCTTGGCCACAAAAATCGGGATTTCTCTGGAGAATCGTTCTGGGGGTGCCCAGAGACCTGCCTCCAGCTCCCTCCTCGAGTGGCAAACAGGGAAAAAAACGATGCTTTTGGCCCCCAGAATCAAAGCCTGGAGTGAAGTTTTGACAAAGCACAGTTGTTGTGGGCAGAGGTTCTCTCCAGTGCCAAGGCTCCAGCAGCTCCTGGGAATGTGCTAACACAGGGAGGCTTTGTGGGAACGGGGTGTCTGTAAGCAGGGACAGGAGTGAGAATAACACAGGGCACTTAGGACCTTCATTTGATGCTCTCCAGGGCTGATCAGCAAAACCTCGGCCAGGCAAAGGAAAACAGAGACCAAAAAAAGGGGAGAAAACTTCCCAGCTGGGATAAAGAGCCTGGAACGGGGCAGGGAAGGGAAGCCAGGAATCCTGCCGCCTCCTCCTGCACTTTAATTCCCCTCACACCTCGTTTCTCATCTCCCTGAGGGGGCCTGGCGGGTTCCCAGGCATTCTGTGCCTTTTCATCCTCCTCCCAAGCAGGGTTTGGTCCCCACTTCCCATCCCTGGGCAGCTGCCGGGTGTTCTCCGACTGGGAATCGCAGTCCCTGCTCCTTGTGCCACCCTCAGTCCCCAGCAGGGAGGGAGTTCTGGCTGCAGGAGCTGCAGGAGCAGCTGGCACAAACCTCCCCCGGCAGGAGCCCCCTCATTCCCATGATCAGGAGGCTTTTGCCAGGGAAAAGTCAAGGGGAAAACTGGGCGCTGGAGCAGAGCTGGGGGTGGGAGTGAGAGCGGCCAGCACCTGCCTCTGCTGTCACCTCTGCTGGGTGACATCTGCCAAGAGAAAACGCCCAAAGAACTGTCACACCCCAGTGGCACACGGGGCAGAGGGTGACAGCCACCAGCAGCAAGTGAGCATCACCCTTCCCTGCCTCTGGCTCGTGGATGGACGAGCCAAATCCTCTTGGATTTGTTTCCCAGGCTCTGTCTGGATGGTTTCAAGGGACCATTATCAGCACAGCAGGAGGCGAAGGAGCTGGGTTAAGAAGTGTGGGGAAATGGGGTGTCCTGCACAACCTGGGATCGGGTTCCTCACCCCTTTAATGAGTGTTTCTCCTAGAAACAGAGTTGGGAAGCCCTGGGAAGGGACGTGCCAGCCCCAGCTGTGCCCGAGCTGCAGCCTGGGCAGGTCTGGCTGTGGGGAGGAGCAGCCTGCGGGGAGGTGTAAGAGACAGCCCCAAGATCCCTCATCTGCCTCACCACCATTGCCAAGGACAGAGACTGAAACCCCTAAAAAGGACTCTAAAAAAACCCCAACACAGGAGCTCTGGCCTGGCTGAGGTGGGACGTTTGCCAAGTGTTGCCTGCAGGTGTGTTCAGTGGAAAAACCCGGCACGCATTCCCATCGGAACATCAGAACCCGAGCAGGAACCACGGGCAAGTCACAGTGAATTGACTGAATCTGCTGATGGATGTGCCTGTTCTGGTTAACACTGCACCTGTGACAGCTGTGCCTGTTCTGGTTAACACTGCACCTGCTGACGGCTGTGCCTGTTCTGGTTAACACTGCACCTGTGACAGCTGTGCCTGTTCTGGTTAACACTGCACCTGTGACAGCTGTGCCTGTTCTGGTTAACACTGCACCTGTGACAGCTGTGCCTGTTCTCAGTTCTCTCAAAACGAACACACTGTAATGATTTCCCCACCTGTTTGGCCAACTGCCTGTGGCTTTGGGAAGGACTATAAGAACCCCTGAGTTACCCAAAGACTTTGTGATCCCCACGGAAGAAGACGGATCTACTGGCAGGACCACGAGGATTTGGCCTCTCCGTTGGTAGCTATAACCCACCCCCTCTTTCTCTTCTCTATCCTTTATTCCCCTCAAACCCTTCCACCGCTGTTGGGGAAGATGAATCAGGGAAACCTTATAAATATGATTGTTTAGCAAAAGATTCTGAAAATACGAAACCTATAATCGAAATAGAAATAGAAGCTTACTTTGAGCTGTAGGATACTGAGTCTTAGTTACTATATAACCTGAAAACAATAGCCTGGCCAGCTGAAGAGGAATCCCTCTTGATTGAACAATACCTTTCTGCTGGTTAAGGAACCAAAGGTCAATGTAGCAAAACAGAAAAGTCTAAAGAGTAGTGTTTAGAGTTTAAAATATAACATAGTATGGTAATGTAGTAGTTCTTATAGGCTGTATGTAGATTCTATAGGATTTTGTGTCTTGTATTGGTTGGTCACTGTAAATTAGAATATTCATCACAAAAGAAGATATAATGCATTGTAACAAGGATCTCTCTCTCTAACCTCCGCTCTCTTACCTCCTCTCTATTCTCCGCTCTCTTACCTGCTCTTACCTCCACTCTCTTACTGGCTCTTACCTGCTCTCTCTATTCTCTGCCACCTTGCTCCCCCTCTTCCCTTCTCTCATAACTATTACCTCCTTGCTCATCCTCTCGCTCTGTCTGGGACTTCCCTTCAGCCGAGGCCGGTGGCTGAAGGCTGGGCCCTCTTTACCCACGACCCTTGCAATAAAACCACGTATTCCAGAATATCTCAGGTCAGCAAAATTCCTTCTCCCTGCCGTCCACGGAAGAACTTCCTACACACCGCATTTGCCATTGGCACTAACGAAGGTGCGTTTGTTTTGGTGAGCACTGAACTCCCCCCCCGTGGTGTCTGTGCGCCCTGAGGTCAGTCAGGGCACGGGGACAGGCAGGCACTCACCGGAAGCCGAACATGATCTCGTCGTGGCGCAGGTGCGCGTCGTCGTCGATGGACAGGATGGCCTCGGTCTCGATCTCGTCCCAGGGCAGGAAGCGGTTGTTGAGGCTGTTCTTCTCCGTGCGCACCACCTGCGGGGTGGGAGAGACCTCTGTGGGGCTGCGGGGGACGGGGCTGGGCCTCCCCTGGCACGGGGAGGGCTCTGAGGCCGCAGAGCATCGGCTCAGCCCAGCAGCAGCTCCAGCAATTCCCTGCAGGACTGTGTTTTTAGGTTCACCAGCTTTCTGTGTGCAGGTGGTTCTTTGTTTAATACGGTTTTATACAAGTCATAACGGTCTGTGCCATGTTAACCCCACGTTAAACCCTCCTTGGTTCCCCCAGAGTGACTGTCAGGTGTCAGTCACAGGTAAGGGTCCTGTCCATCACTTCACAGCCTCGCCCTGATGTCTAGAAGGTTCTAGTGAGGATGTCGAGTGACTGGCAGGGTTCCTGGTTCTCCCCTCCCTTGATTTGTTCTATTGCCTGTCATTTATGTTCAGGGTCACTCCCTTTTCCTTCTGGACTGGTTCCAAGCTGTCCCCTTCCCATTTCTCCACCCCCACACTTAAGGTGCTGTAAAGAGAGAAAAACTCGCTCCTTTGGGCTCTCTCTGGGTGTGTGCAAGTCCTGCAAGGGCTTGATAAACCCCAGCTGAAATTCTCACAAGAGTCCTCCCTTATTCCTTATCAATGTTCACGCTTCTGCCAAAGGCAAGAGCCCACCGGATCGGGAAGTATCCCAGGATATGACCTGTGAAATCCCACTGGATTTCCTCCCTCTTCCAAGATTCACAGAACAGAATCGTGGAGTTGGAAGGAACACGCCAGGATCATCCCATCCCTTCTGCCACCCTGCACTGACACCCCAACAATCCCACCCTGTGCATCCCTGTTGTCCAAACGCTCCTGGAGCTCTGGCGGCCTTGGGAATGTCACCGTTCCCTGGGAAGCTGCTCCAGTGCCCGACACCCTCCAGGGAAGAGCCTTCTCCTGACATCCAGCCTGACCCTCCCGTGGCACAGCTCCACACCATGCCTGACAGCCCCATCCACCCTGGATCCTTTCTCCTGCTCTCACCCTTCCAACCTCCCCCAGCTGATCCACAGTCACTCCGTCCCATCCCACATTTCCCACCCCACTCAATCCCCCCGGGTCGTTTCCCTGCCTCTGCTCCGAGCAATCTCCATTTAAAAATCAGGCCCAGCCTGGTGAAAAGACCAAAGCATGGGGGCAATAGAAGGCTCCACTAAACAAGATTACAGCTGATCCCACAAAAAAGCCCACGCTGAAACCACTAACAGTGGAAATGTTTGTATCAGGATCTGCCTGACAGCTGGGATGGTTAAATTCCCATGGAAAGCCAGGCTCGGAGCTTTCATCACAGCTCCGGGGGGGATGGAATATTGGGCAGGAGCACGTTGAGTATCTCACTGAGGAGGCATCAGAAGCACCAACAGTTTACTGCAGGTGAGCAAACTGGGCAGCTCTGGGCTCTGGAGAAGCTGAGCCGGCAGCATTCCCACCCCGGGAGCTCTGTGGCTCCATCAGGACGTGGAAAAAAGCAGGGACGGTGTCGGCACAGGAATTTCTAATCCCGCTCCTTCCCGAGGTGGAGAAGCATCACAAAAACTCAGCTCGGCGTCTGGCTTGGCTGAGGGGTTATCCAGAGCCAGCTGATGCTCCCAGGGGGTTCTGCTCTGCCTGGGAACTGCTGGAAAAGGGGATGCAGGAATCAGGGTGGGAATGGGGTGAGGGGGGAAGCAGGAGGAGGCAACTCCACACTCCGTGTTCAGCTCTGGGCTCCTCGGCACAGGAAGGACGTGGATCTGCTGGAGTGAGTCCAGCCTGGAGAAGGGAAGGATCCAGGGAGAGCTCAGAGCCCCTTCCAGGGCCCAAAGGGGCTCCAGGAGAGCTGGAGAGGGACTGGGGACAAGGGATGGAGGGACAGGACACAGGGAAGGGCTTCCCACTGCCAGAGGGCAGGGATAGATGGGATATTGGGAAGGAATTGTTGGCTGGGAGGGTGGCACAGGCTGCCCAGAGAAGCTGTGGCTGCCCCTGGATCCCTGGAAGTGTCCAAGGCCAGGCTGGACAGGGCTTGGAGCAGCCTGGGATAGTGGAAGGTGTCCCTGCCCATGGCAGGGGGTGGAACAGGATGAGCTTTAAGGTTCCTTCCCACCCAAACCATTCTGGAATTCCCTTGGGAATTCCCATTCCATTCTGGAATCCTCCGAGTCACCAGCATTAACCCCCTGTGTGCTGCAGGGCAGGGGAGCTGTCCCTGGGAGGTCTCTGCCAGGAGGGTGTCCTGTCCCCTCCTGAGAGGATCCCCCTTTCCTCTGCCACGTTCCCTCTCCAACACCAACGCTGCTCCTTGGGAATTGTCTCCCTTCAGCCCTGCCCTGGGTGGGTCTCACCCCCCAGAAGAGCCCAGAGGTGCCATCACCAGCCCTCTCTCTGCCCTTTTCCAGACACTGAGGTCCCAATCCCTCCCCCAGCGCTGCTTCTCCCGCCCTTCCATCATTTTAATGAACCATTTCTGCCACAGCTTTGCTCCTCAGTGTTCTCGAGCCCGGAGAAGTCCCTGTCCAAACCCAGGGAAAGGTTTGTGTCCCCTCAGCAGAGCTGAAAGGCTCTGGCAGAACGGGGAGTCAGCGGTTCTCCTTCCCGAGGAGATTCAGTGAGGAGGACACAAAATCAGCCAGAGGACAACAGGAGACCCCAGCCTCTCACCAAAACCCCACCTCCCCTCACAGCAAACACCGAGCAGAGCACCAGTGGTGGGACCTGCGCCACCCTCCAACCCTCCAGACCCAAAACCAGCCCTGCTCGCCTTGTTTTGGTTATTTTTGGCTTTTGTTTGGGACTAATCCTCTTTAAAAGGCTTTGCCATCAGCTACATGGCCCCGGAGCTCAAAGCCGTGAACCCCTTTGGGCAGTTTGCAAAGTTTGGAGACACCTAAAATGCCTCCAAGCACCCAGATGACCACACCAGAACCTTCTTCTCCTTTTGGAAAATCAGCTCCAGGCGATTCAGAGCCACAACGTGGGATTTGTTTGACAACAGGAGCACAAAGCCCCACGGCCCCACGACGCCCGTTTCCTCCCAGTGTTTTGTTGTTCACGGAGACACGTTGGACAAATGGACCTTAAAAAACCCGAGAGAAAACTAAACCAGGGCGCAAATCCAGAGCCTGCCCTGGGACAGGGACGTTTTTATACGTAAACACAAAAAAAACCCAAAAAAACCCCACAGCAAAATCAATACCTTCCAGCAATCTCCTTGCTAGGGAGGCTTCACACTTAAGCCTTAAATGAAGTGTCACACGTAATTTGATGGTGAGAACACGGGGAACGCCTGTGCCCTCGGAGGAGGAGTTTTGGCAGCTCAGCTTGGCGAACTGGATTGATTCCTGGGCAAAGAGCAAACTCTGCAGGAACCCGGGTCTCTGTGAGGGGGAACAAAAAGCCTGAGGGATGCCCTTAGGAGGGCTGGATAATCTGGGGATTGGAACTCGGCTCCAGAGGGGCCACCACTGTCCCCAGCCACCAGGGACTGCCACATGTGGGAGGTGATGATGTTCACCCTGCCCTCATTCCCAGCTGAGGAGATCACCCCCCATCCTCCTTTCTTTCTGCACACAGGAAGCCAAGGCTTCTCCAGCTCTCCCGTGTGCACGTGTGGGAAAGAAATCAATTAAAACCCAGCCAATCTAGGCTTAACAGAGGTCAGGGAGGGCTCTGCTGGAGGACTTTGGGAGATGGCAAACTCTAGGAAAAGGGAACGACGAGTTCCAAGTACCCCTGAAGCCTCCCTGTCACATTTAATTTCAGTTCTTGGTTTGGCCAAATCCAGACACGTTTTGATTAGGAAAGCTGCCCGGATCAGGACTTGAGCCCCACAGCCTGAGAACCACCAGGGTCCCTTCCCTCTGCACATCAAGCACAAGTGCTGGGATTATTCACAAGGCTCCCTGGAGTGAGGGAAAGGTGTGCAGATCCACAAACAGAATAAATCACATCCTTTATGACCACGGCCGACTCCATTCCCGCTCCCTCTGCAGGTGTGAGATCACACTGGCACTTGCTGCTCTGCAAAAACAGCCATGGACGGGCAGAAGGAAGACAACAGCTCTGCCTGGTGCCACCAAACAGCATCCTCCTGGAAGCTGGGTCATTTTTTGGAAGTGAAGCCATCAGGAGGAGTTTGCACTGAGCCAAACAACGAATGTGGGCTGTCAGAGACAAAGCACAGCCTCAGGCTGGGCAAGGAGGAGGAATTTCCTCATGGAAAGGGTGGTCAGGCACTGGAAGGGGCTGCCCCCATCCCTGGAGGTGTCCTGGATGTGGCACTCAGAGCCCTGGGCTGGTGACAAGGTGGGGATCGGTCACAGCCTGGACTTGATGGCCCTGAATGACCTTTCCAACCTGAATGATTCTGTGATTCTCTCCAAGTCCTGGCTCCAGCAGGAATCCTGGCACTGGGTGAGGCTCCATACGGAGACTTCACACCTGAGGTTCCCTTTGCTGAAGACGACTTTGATCCCGCTGTCTCTGAGCTCTGTCTCATTCCACGGAAGGAGAGGAGAGGCCGATCCCGGGCACGTTGGCTCCGTGACAAGCAGCCAAGCTCTCTGCCAGGACAGGTGCCAAGGAGAAGCCGAAGGAGCTGCTGTCTTCACCCAAAATCTCTGCAGCACATTCCCAGTGAGATGACACTGGAGGAAATCCCGCGAGTCCGACCACGACCACATTTTAAACTCGATTTTTCTCAAGTGTTTTCTCACTACCTGTTCCGGGCAAGCTGAGCTGCTCCACGAAATCTGGCAGGATCACCGTGGCTCTCGGCCCAGACCTCAGAACTGCTTGGCTGCCCCTACCAAGGACAGCCCTGGTGGTGCTGATTGAAGATTTCCAGGAGCAGCCTCACACCCAGCGGCGCTGGTGCTCTGCCCTGCCCACGCAGAACCTTCTCCCTCCTGCCAACCTCGGCTCCCCACCATGAGGAAACCTGACAGAAATCCATCCAGCTCCTACTGGCCGGCATCCTGCTTTCCAAAGCCAAAGGCACAGATGCAGACCTTTGGCTCAGCCGGGAGTTTCTTCACTGCAGGAGAACTAAAATAACCCGGCCTCGCTCGACACGACACGGGGCTCCTCCCGGCGCGCTGCCAGAGCTGCATGGGCAGGGAGGGCAAGGGATGCCAGCATGGCACTTCCACCAGGGCCAAGCCCCTGGGAGGACTCCTTTCCTCCCCAAAACCACGCTCTTTTTCCCAGCACAGACCCAAAAACTCGAGGAAATGAGCCTGGCACAAGACGGGGACTCCAGGGCATTGGCGGCAGCTCCCGATGAGCCACAAATCCATCAGGAATTGCTGCCCTGCACTTGGACACTGTGTGAGCAGGGTTGTCAAAGCTCCTTCCAGACACCCTGACAGATCGGAGCAGGCTGGCATTTTGTTAAAAAAAATTTAAAAAAAAATAGATGTTCTTTAGGCCGTGTTTGTGATGATGAATGTTTAAAAACCCTGGGACGCAAACGGCAGACGCGCAAAAAGCAGCTCCGAGGTGTTTGTTAGGACAGAGAGATTCGGGTGTTTCCCTGGGGTTAACACCCTCAGATCCTGACACATCAATAAATGGGCATGGCTGGGACCTCAGCTCCTGAAGCCACCCCGTCACCACCCCCAGAGCCATCCTGAGGGAGATGCCTGGATCCTCCTGCACCCAGGCAAAGCCACAGGGGATTTGCTCCTCCCATGACTGGCCTCTCCCCACCAACCACCCTCAGCGTTCACAGCTGGCTCCCGGCTTTGTTCCAGGGCTGGATGAGTCCCAGGATGTGCTGGGATGGAGCTGTGGGTAGCCAAGGACATCAATCCTCACCCATCCCACAGAAATCCTCTGGAATCTGCTCCCTGGTTTGATTCGATGGCACCAAAAATACCCGTTTATCTGAGCATCCACCCCAAACCCGACACTTTGTAGCAGGATGTTTCCTCAGTCGTGCGTCGCCTGAGGAGCTGTCCCTGGTTTTTACAGTGGTTTCCCCTGGCAATTCTTCCCCTTCTTGTCTTCCCTTTAATCCTCCCTTGTAAAGACGGATCGGGAAGTTGCTGTTATCCCCTTGCTGGTGCATTAATTATTCCCTGCTCCTTCCTCTTCACCTTGAAACAGCCACAGCCCCTCCTTTGCCACCTCCGACTCAAAAGCGTTTTCAAGACCTGAATTAAAAGGATTTACAGACTATTTTAGGACTCCTCTCCAGAGGTACAAGAAGGGTATTTGGCTCCAAAGGCAGCGCACGCCGAACGTAAATTGGCAAAACAGATGCGTTTTAAAAATACGTGTAATTAAATAACGCAACATAAAACCCGGCACAAATTATCCCCCGCCGAGAACAAAACCACACAGGGGGACACCACGGAAAAAGCTTTTTTTTTTAAAACCGATGCCGTGTCCGTGCACAGAAAATGTGCAAACACTTGGTCTCCCTTTAAACTCCTCAGCTGAGATCAGTGGCTCGCTCTCGTCTCCGAGAGGAGAAAACAGCTTGAGACACAAATAAAACTGATTATTTATTCATTTTCGTACAGGAGCAGCTGTCGCATCCTCCCGGAGAAACGAAAGAGAGATGCTCGTTTTAACACTGAAGGGATGCAGACACTTATTTTTTATTCTCCCTGTGCCGCCGTTAGTGGCTGTGCAATTAGAGATGCACACGGAGCTGGTTGTCCAACTGGATTTATTTTACAATTAGTTGTAATTATTTGGCTCAAAGAAGGTCCCTGAGATAACACGCTGTCATGTTCCAGTACTTCCACTGCTGCGGCTCATTCCCTTCTCAGCTCCCCCGGAATTCCTGTGTGTGTGCTTCTCGTGGAAGCTCAGAGGGAAAAACTGCGGAGTGCGAAGCTCGTGATCCAACTTCCACTGGCAGGTCTGGGATCGCGGGCCAGATTCGTGAGCTGCTGTTTGCTGCGGGGCCAAGAAAAGTCATTTCGAGAGGAAAGAGCTCGCTCTTTTGAGAGTTTTGATACTGAGAGCCCAGATTTTTAGTTTGGTGGGTTGTTTTTTTTTTTTTTTGCAGTGGGACAGGCAATTCCCAAAGGTGTGATCACGGAACCGCAGAGTCGTTAAGGCTGGAGAGATCCAAGGTGATCAAATCCAGCCACTAACCCACGATCCACACCCAGCACATCCACGTGTTTTAAATCCGCCTCCAGGGATGGGGATTCCAGCACTGCCCTGGGCAGTTCCAATGCCTGAGCACCCTTTCCATGGAGAAATTCCTCCTGATGTCCAACCTGAACCTCCCCTGGCACAGCTTGGGGCTGTTCCCTCTCCTCCTGTCCTTGTTTCCCGGGAGCAGAGCCTGACCCCCACCTTGGCTGTCCCCTCCTGTCAGGGAGTTGTGCAGAGCCACAGAGTCCCCCCTGAGCCTCCTTTTCTCCAGGTTGAGCCCCTTTCCCAGCTCCCTCAGCTGCTCCTGGTGCTCCCCCAGTTCCATTCCCTTCCCTGGACACGCTCCAGCCCCTCAGGGTCTCTCTTGCCACAACGAGGGGCCCCAAACTGAACCCGGGATTGGAGGTGCCCCAGCAGTGCCCAGCACGTGCCACGTGTGATGCCCTGACAGTTTTCATGGCTCTTTATCGATGCTCTCTCAAGTTGGAGCTGGGTGAACCTGTTTTCCACCTGGCAAATCCCTTCTTGGTATTCAAGGCCTGGAAATTCCAGTGGAATTCTGCCCAGCCTAGAAAGAGTCCCAGGTGCCAGAGCTGGAACACCCCAGGGAGACGATGGGTGGCAGCAGGAGTGTCCCCAGCACGGATCCAGCACCAGCAGGGCATCCATACACTTGTTACTTGTCAGCTCTGAACTTCATCTTTTGTCCCTCTTCTTCCTCTCCAAACACCCCCTTTGGTTGCTTTAGTGGAAATTTCAACAGATCTCCTGGATCTGTTTTGGGAATGGCAGGGAAGCTGCCACTGCACCAGGCAGGGCAGAGCTGCACAAGGAACTGACTGGGAAATCCTGGCCTTTTTTTTTTGGCAAAAAATACTCAGTTTCCCTGCCTCCCTCACTTTCCCAGCTGTGCTTCCAGCGGAGCACTCGGAGCTGTCAGGCCAGGTACAAACTCCTTGTTATCCTTGGAAGAGCCAAACGAGAGCCCAGGAACCACTCACAGACTGCAACTCCCTGACCTGATTTCAATAAACCAGCGAAAACCCCAAAACTTCTAAAGTATGAAAGCCCAGATGTCCCTCGGCCCATCACCACCAGCTAATTCCTGCACTTCTGATTTCCCTGGAAAAGGCACACTGCCAGGGCCCTGATCCGTGCCTGGCAGCAAACAGACTGGGAGCTCAGGGGTGGATCTGTCACATCTCACCCGTGAGACAGAAGATGGAAAAGTCAGGAGGGGGCTCAGGAGAAGCCCTGAGGTCTCCTCCCGTGGAGGAAACCCAGCGGCTTCCATCCTGGGGACACAGAAACTGCACGGCAGAGGGGCAGAGAAGAGCAAAGTGCTGGGAATCCAAGGGCTGCGATCCCGGGGGATTATTGGAAACACCTCCTTCCTGCTCACTGAGTGAAGCAGAGCTTATCTCTCCACACTCTGCTCTTTTGGCTGATGGCCCGGCCGCTTTAATTACCAGAGGGCTTTTGTCAGTGCAAATCCTCAGTATTGTTGTGCAATTACTTCTTCAGCAGGTTCACTCCCCGGGATGTGTCAGGGATGTGTCAGACAGGATTTCCACCACGGCGGGAAAACAAAACACCTGGCAGAGCAGGTGCCGTTATTTGTGGATTTGTTCACGTCGGTGCAGTCTCACTCTTTGGAATGCATCACACCTGAGGATGCTCAGAGACGTTTCCAGCATTTCAGAGCTGCTCTGACCCATCCTACAAGAGCTCCAGTGCAAACATTTGCACCCGAGGGCATCCAAATGAGCGTCACAGCCCAACAGAGGGAGGAGGGAATTGGGACTCAGACTGTAACTCACCCGAGCAGCTACTAAAAAAACCTCGGATATAAACTCTGATACAAGCAGAGCCAAGAAGCCATCAAGTTTGCAGGCAGGTTATTGTTTTGATGGGAAGAGGACAGCGGATTTATTGATGTTTATGTGGCTGGGAGCAGCGACCATAAAGCACTCGGGCACATAAACTTCACTTTTGGCTCCCAGGTTGATTCCAGAGCAGAAACCTTCCGGGGACTTGTGAGATGAGGAGGCTGAGATCTCACTGGGGAAGTTCTGGGAGAAATGGAGACAGCTTGCTGCCAGCACGCCTGCCCCTCGAATCCATCGTGGAGGGATGAGAGCTCCTTTATGGAGTGCTAGAAGAAAGGAACTGTCCCAGTATACCCACACCACGATCCCCAAATTGGCATTTTGTTCCTGTTGTTCCAGGAGCACAGTTCTCATGGAGAACTGCAGTTTCCATCAGCCCCAACAGCAGAGGACGGGGCTGGGATGTCCCCCTGAACGTGGAGGCATCTTCCCCAAACACACAGTCTCCCCTCCAGGTGGCAGAGGCAGCCAGTGACAAATCCGGACACGAGGGTTTCTAAGGAATTTCCCTTTGCTCGCAGACTTCACTTCCTGGATCCCAACTGCTGGAATCCTTGGCTAAACCCTACTTTACCCGCTCACACCAGCCCATCATTCTTCTACCCAGAGGAGCAGAAGACTCAAGCTGTGGGGCAATGTCACGTCCTTCAAAGCTCGATTTATCCCAAGGCTTTTCGTACTTGGTTCAACAAAATCCGGGAGGAACGAACGCTTCCATCAAGAGGCAGTTAATAACTGCTGCCAAACACGTGGCTGGGATGAATCCAGACTCCCACAAGCCCCGGCATGGGTTGGGAATTAAGGACCAGCATGTGCTAGAAATTACGGAGATCACGTAAATGAGCCACAATTCAAAACAATTCCTTCCATAAATTCCCGATAAAACCAGCCTAATTAATATCAGTGCCCTGAAACCCATTTGCGTCGTCACCTGCGTTCAGAGCAAGAGGAGGATGAGCCCTGCTGGAAAGAATTATCCAGTTTATGGCTGTTCTGAAGCTTTTCCTACTCCCTCTCAGCTCCCTCCTGTCACAGCCCTCTGTCCCTTGTCACTGAGGTAAGCCAAGCTCCCACAAGCCAGGCTCAGAGATCAAAGCCACGATCAGGCTGGAAATGGAACTTCCCTGCCCCAAACGCTTTCAGTGTCGGGAACAAAACCCATTTCTCTTCCCTCCACGAAGCTCAAACCCCTCAGAGTTCAGTTCCAAAATGAGCATTCAGGAGGCTGAAGACTTTGCTGAACTATTTGGACCTGAATTTGTTATTTGGGAAGACAGAAGCTTCACCAGATTTCCCGTCTCTCTGCTGTTGGAAAATCTGGGAACGGGTGAAAACAGCGTTTCTGTGAGCTTATAAGGAAACACACAAGTGGATGTTTCAGTGACCAGGTGTGGCTTTCTCAGTGCCTCAGTTTCCCTCTAGTGCCCTCAGCTCCTTGCTGATGGTCCTTTGGCCGATTCCAGGAGAAAGATCCTCACTTTTCTTAACAGGACTAACACAGATTTTCATTCATTAACTAAAGGCTTTAAATAAATGGAAGTGTCTGAAAACTACTGATTTTCCCCCTGATTTTCTCACAGGCTCTAAAATGACACCTCCCCCCAGCTGTCATCAGGAGAAAAAGCTCCATCCTTTCTGGGTGCTTGCAATGAAACAAAAAACTGATTCCAGGGATTCTGGAGACAGGACAAGGGGAAAACAGACTGCAGCCCTTGGTTCTAAATCCAGCTACTCCATCACCTGTTGTCAATGGCTTTTCACAGGAAATGAACCTTTTCCAAAAGCCCAGGAAAAGCCAGGTGCTGCTTTTTGGAGAGGGCAGGGAGACCCATCAGGCTTTATCAGCAATCACAGATGGGTTTCATAAAAATGGGAAAAAAGGCATCCAGGAGTTCGATAAGAGAACAGCATCTGCTTTCCTCACCAGACAGAGGTGAGGAAAGGGGAAGGGACTGTGGGGAAAAGGGGCAGGAGACTGTCCAGGGGGTGGCTGCTGCTGCCAGCCCACCCCAAAACTTGGGAGTAAATCGTCACCTTCTCCTTGAGAGCTGCAAGGTCTTTGCCGATCGATCCGCAGAGCCCGGGGAGGCACCTGGGAGCTACATCAGACACGCAGCAACAGGCAGTGATTAAAACCTCCCTCCTGCTTCTCATCTCCTTCTCTAACCTCAGATCCAAGAGGTACCTTCCTCTTTGTAACCTCCTCGTGTCCCTCAGAGCCACCTCTTTGATGTCCCAATGCCCCACGAGGTCCCTCCTGTTCCAGCAAACAGATTTTTCCTTTTTTCCCCCGTCTATTTAACACCCAAATTCCTGACTTCAGCGAGTCCTGCTCGCTCCTCCCCACCCGTGCCAGGGGATCCATCCGTGTCTTGTGGCACAGCATCAAGTTATGGCCACTCTGGGAGACGAGGCTGTCTCCACAAATAAGGCAGCCCTGTGCAGAATGCACAATCAAATGGCTTTGCACAGCACAACTGCTCCACCAGGACAGATAAAAGCCTGGGAAGAAAAGGAAATGCAGATATCCAGGCTCTGGGATTTCATGGGGAGAAGGGAGTAGCTTGCAGCGAAGTGGATGTCAACGCTCAGTTCCAGCATAACAAAGTCACAGAAGAGGATGAAAAGCAGGTGAAAACAGAAGGGGAAAAGAGACAAAATGCACCCACACACTCCATTCCCCCCATGCTCGTTCCAGTGCATGGAATAATTTGGGGACATCTGGTATTTAAACAGGTCACAGTATTAACCCTAAAAGTAGCAGGAATGCAGCCCTGGAAAATCAGTGTGGGTTCTGCTGCTGCCCTGCCCCTGGTGCCAGGTCCTGTAGTGCTGCTTTTGTCCCCCAGCAGCTGTGACAGAGCCTGCTCCAGACAGGGAGCGTTTGAGATGCACAGGGCGATGTTTAATGGCCTCAGCACAGGGGACCGGCCCCTGGGACACCTTCAGGCTTTCACATGTGACAAAACCCACCCAGTTCTGTCCCCAGCAGCAAGCAAGGAACGCTCCCCTCCCCTGGTTTTCCTTTCCAATGCCCCGAACACGCTTCCTTCTGGTCACCGACCCCATCAGCCGCATCCTGGGCCGAGGGGACTCGGGGAGCTGGGGCTGCAGGGAGGTTTTGTCTGTGGAACAGCCACCACAGACCAGCACGTGGCACAGGGGAGAATGCAGGGCCGGCTCTGGGCAGTGGCAGCGAGGAACGTGAGCGCGTTGGAGTTAATATTCCGAGCGCAAATTCCGAGGAGCCGGCGCTGCTTGTTCCATTATCAGCCCGCGTTCACGCACCGCTGCCCCCGTGCTCGGGCCCTGCAGTGACAAGCATCTGGATTTGAGGATTCGCAGGTAAACTAAGCAGCAAATTTGTTCCTTCCTCTGCTGCTACACAGCAGAAGAAAACACGTATGGAGGCGGCAAAACTCCCGGGGATTTCAGAGCTCGGCTGCCTCCCCCCGGCAGCGCCAGCTCGGCGGGCAGCAGGTGGTGCTGCAAACCTGAGAGCAGCACCCAGGCACTCCCGGGGAACGTCTCCCTGCCTCCTCCAACCGGCTCTCCTGGAGAAACTGAGCTCACAAACCTGGGACGCACTGCTGGGAACGCTGGAGAACTGAATGTGGACTGCTCGACCCAGGGATGGGGCAGATCTCCTGTGGGAAGTGACTCAGTGCTAAGAAACGGGGATTTTCTCAGCTGATTTTGTGTGAATTGTTCCTTCTGGGAGTAAACCTGGAGCTCCCCACTCCCACATGCAATCCAGCACCTCAAAGCAAAGCTGTTTTTTCCCTGATTTGGAACGTGAGAGCTGTGGGTCAAAGCAAGGCAGGGAAAAGCAGGATAAAGCTGGGACTCACCAAAGAGTTTCTGCAGGTGAGTTGGCCCAGGAAAGCACAAGTCACATCACCAAGCAAGGGTTTGGTAAATGCTGAATTACCAAGCTGAACCAGACCCTGAGCTGGTGTTTAGGCAAAGCTCCCAGGAAGGAGAAGGACCAGCTGAAATGGTTGATCAGCACAGGCAGCATGATGATCTCACCCTGGATCACACACACACATCACTGCAGCTCATCTCGAGCTGCTGGTCAGTTTGGAAGGCTGGTGCTGCTCTCATCAGGAAACCAAGCTCGAGGATCCAGCTGCTTGCTGGAGGACAAGCAGAGAAGCTCACTCTGCCACCGTGGCCACCAGCCTGACCAGGTTCTGTCCTCCTCCTCCTCTCAGCCAGGAGCATCACCTACAGATCCTGCTCTGCTCCTTAAAATGGAGACACAAAAAAAACCCCTCTGAGTCCTTCTGCTGGAAAGGACGTGCAGACCTCAGGCATCTGAGCTTCAGAGCCAGCTCAGCACAGCACATTCACATAGCCCAAAGAGAAGGGAAAGTCAGGACAGCATTCCCTGATTAATCAATGCCATGTCAAGGGACCCGTGTGCAGCCAAACGGGTCCGCAGCCCCGGCAGCGCTTCCGGATTTGCCGTTTTCCACAGATGATTCCTTTTTAAACGAGCAGCTCGACGGAATGAGCCCCCTCAGCCAGCCACCAGGCCAGCAGCAAAGGACTCTAGGCCACTGGAAGTGGCTGCAGGGATCAAAGGCAGCGACTTATCCCGGAACAAAGCTGGAGGAAGGGATTAGTCACTGCTGGCAGCCACGGGAGCTGGCACTGAACCCAGCCCCAGCGCTCAGAGACACCTCCAGCATTCCCAGCCCACCTCAGCCCCCAGCAGGAGGAGAAACCAAATTGCTGCAGGGCTTTTCCAGCCGCTGAGGGCCCTCAGAAACGCAGCAGAGGGAGAGGAGCTGCACGTTCTGGCTGCCACTTCCTAGAATGTGAGCAGAGGTGGTGAAAATAATGCTTTGGGCTGAACAAGGTTTAGGATCCCAAAATGGTTTGGGTGAGAAAGGACCTCAAAGCTCACCCAATTCCAGCCCCTGCCATGGGCAGGGACACCTTCCACTATCCCAGGCTGCTCCAAGCCCTGTCCAGCCTGGTCTGGAACATTTCCAGGGATGGGGCAGCCACAGCTTCTCTGGGCAATAAAGAAGAAGTTCAGCAGTGGCTGTGACGTGGCTGCTGGAGCTGGAACAGTCACACACTCCTATCCTGGGGAGCTCTCCTAAGGCAGTGCTAGAGACACCAACACTTGGGGAAAAATTGAGGTTTTGAGCTTGCACAAACAAGGTTTCTCGTTCACAGCCTTCGGGTTTTGCTGCAGTGCTGACTAACGTGAGATGGGAAGAGTTTTTACGGCTTTAAATGCGAGGGGTGAAGTGCCTGCATCTGTTCCAGGGGCAGCCCTGAGTGACTACAAACAACTTCACGTTACGTTGGATTTCCACCTACTCACTTCAGGCTGGGTGATGGGGACAGAATATCTGATCAGACTCCTGTGCCGCTCACGAATCTCGGTGATGTTTCAGTAAATTATGCCATCTATATTTAAGTCAAAGGGTTTTTTTTTTTTTTTAATTCAAATATATTCTGTAGCCCTGTTTATCTCGTTATCCATGAAAGATTCAAAGTTCCAACGCGAGCTTGGAGCTTGGCTCTTGATGAATTCCCAGCCCACCAGGGAAAAGAAATCTGCCTGGGAGGACGACCCCCAAATCTCAGCCAAGCAGCGCAGTTTGCAAACGACGTTTCGAGGAACTCGTCGATAAATAAGGTCAACACATGGAGAAAGGAGAAGTCCAGCTCTCCTCTGGGGAATTCTGCTAGCACAGAGCCACACATCTCTCGCCACCAGCAGGCCCTGGTGGGGTTTAGGACACTGTTTTTGCTTCCAAAGGCTCTACACACGTTGCTTTGTCTCATTAGCTTGTAATTTACATAAAATGATAAAGTGGTTTGGGTTGGAAGGGACATGAAAGATCGTCCCATGCCAACCCCTGCCACAGGCAGGGACATCTCCCACTATCCCAGGCTGTTCCAAGCCCTGTCCAGCCTGGCCTTGGACACTTCCAGGGATCCAGGGGCAGCCACAGCTTCCCTGGGAATTCTATTACAGGGTCTCATCACCCTCACAGCAATAATTTCTTCCCAATATCCCAGCAATCCCTGCCCTCTGGCAGTGGGAAGCCATTCCCTGTGTCCTGTCCCTCCATCCCTTGTCCCCAGTCCCTCTCCAGCTCTCCTGGAGCCCCTTTAGGCTCTGAGCTCTCCCTGGATCCTTCTCTTCTCCAGGTGAGCACCCCCAGCTCTCCCAGCCTGGCTCCAGAGGGGCTCCAGCCCTCAGAGCAGCTCCGTGGCCTCCTCTGGACTCACTGCAACAGGTTCACATCCTTCTGACGCTGGATTCTCTTCAGTAACCTTCTGCCTTCAGGTGCTTTGATCCTGGATCACGCTGGCACACGTGTGCTGCTGCTGTGCTGCTCCTCGGGTGCCTGGACCCGCTTCAATCACAACCCAAATCCACCCTCACCCCCTTCTCTTCTGCCCTCGAGTTTCCCCACAAAGCTCTGTGCTTTGGGACCTGAGCACGGAGCAACTCCTTGCATCCCAAAGTTCCTGGGAACGTGTTTGTTACACCGAGATGCAGCAGCACTGCCAGATCTGAGAGAATTGGATATTCCCCATCAAAAGAGCTCTTTTTTTTTTTTTCCTCATAAGGGAATTGGAATCATGGCTCCTCACTTTCTTTTTTGACACTGGCACACACACCGGCTTGTGTGTCCTGCCAATCCCACATCCCTGCCTGCCTCTTCCCCTGGCCATCCCACATCTCAGCCAGCAAGGCTCAGACAGAGCCTCACCTCTGCTCCCAGTGCTCTTGTCACCCCTTTTCCAGAGCAGACCTCGGGATTTCTCACTGCCTGATGACGGCCCAGGGAAGTTTTCCATCACTGCCACCCCAAACCATCCTTGCAGACGAATGGTGCAAACTCCCAACAGGATTACACACCCAGTCTGGAGATGGGTTTAGCAACAGGCACGTCAGGAACGCCTGGAGGCTGCTCAGGGTTAACCTTCCCGTGAGAAATCCCAGATCTGGGCTCTTTTAACAACTGGGATGCAGAAAAAAACAGGAAGGAAGCAGAGCTATTATCAGACCAAGACGCCCCTTCAAGAAAGGACCTGGCAGAAGTTCTCTGTGATCCAGCCACCCCACAGGGCCACCATCCACCATCCCAAAGCAGGCACAGGACAATTCCCACCTCTGGAACCACATGGTTCCCAACATTCCCCCCCAGCACATCCCCCCGCACAGCGTGTGGCCCGAAGGTGACACACAGCAACTCCTGTGTGTGTGTGTGTGTGTGTCAAGTCCCCAAAAAACCAGCAGGGCTCCAACACAACAGATGTGCAGACGAGAGCCAGGTACAAAAAGCCATTATCTTCCATCAACAGAGGCGCGTTTTTCTCTCTCACAAATAGCACCCATTAGCAGCTCCAAGGAGAACAATCCCCCGCTCCGAAGGAGGACCAGGTTTTTTGGTTTTTTCGGCAGGCACACAATGCAAGGATTCTTGCAGAATCCGCAGGTTCAAAAAGGGACTAATGCGAAAGATTATTTCGCAATTATCCGAGCGATTTTCTCTCCTCGTTGTTCCCCGGACCGTAAGGGCTTTTAAATGCGAGCAGAAGGATTTATCCATCACAATAATAATAAAACGAAATATTAAATCAATGAATCTCTTTGCGTGCAGCATAAAGCTGGCGTTGCTGTTAAGCTCGGCGGCGTCCTGTCACATAAACCACACGCAGTTTTGTGTATTTAAGTACCATCTCCCTCTTTTATTTTTTCCCTTCCCCTAATTTGTAAGGCATTATCCTTCCATTTGTCCTCTGAACACAACCAGACTCAGAGCACTCAGTGTTAGTTCTTGTTAGCAGGCTCTGCTCTCTTTATGAGGGGAGATTTGTATTTAATTTTGATTGTTAACAACGGCCAGTGAGGAAAGTTACGCCGGGATGACAAGGACGTCCTACAATAAACAAAAAACTGGGGAGAGTTCACTCCTTACAAGTCAGTGTCCGAGTGAGTACATTTTTCATGGGTCTGAAAATGGCTTTTGAAGGTGTCACTTCTTCAGTTTGGCTGGGGGGAAAAGAAAATAATCAACCCAAATATATGCAAAAGTCAGCTACAACCTTGGGAGCACGGAAGCTCTCACGGTCACGTCAGCCTTGTAATACAAAGTGAGAGATGAGTTTTGAGGTCTCCACAGTCGACGCTAATTCAGTGGGTCCCTCTTTTGTTTTAATAAAAAATTCATCTGGCAAAGTGCAGAAACAGTTACTACTTAGGTATTTATAAGGTGTCAACTGTCCTCACAAGGGAGGCACTTAAAGAGCCTCAGGAAAAGACTTCCAAAGAGCAAGGATCTTTAGCTTCAAGCACCAAATTTCACATTAGGCTCCTCAAAAGCAATGTGCATTCTATGAGTGCTAAATACCTGGCACCTCTTGTTTTTTTCTCCACTGATAAAAGCATCCAAATGAGGTACAGACACCTTCAACCATCCCCCAGGACTGAAGCTGAGCTGACACAGCCAGGTCCAACATGCAAACCCCACCACGAAGGAGCCCGTTGTAGCTGCATCTGTCTTACCATGATTGGGACGCCAATGTCCGGCCACAGGAGATCCTCGGAGGGAAGCTTGGGAGAGTTCCACACCACCACGACTTTATTTAGGTAGGGGAGACCATTGAGCCTTTCCAGGGAGTTCATCAACACCTCCTCCCGCTCGTAAGTCAACATCACCACCGTGAACTGCTCCCGCGGGACGTTGCCACCCAAAGCAGCCTGGAACTCCTTCCCAGAGCCACCAGCTCCCCCACCAATTGGCCGAAATCCAGTCCCAGACCCCAGAAATTTTGCCTCTGATGGTAAAACGGGGTCAAAGGGGGTGTAGGGGAAGAGGTGGAAAGGCCCCGGGGCGGAATTCCAATTCCTGTAGATATCCATTGCGGTGAGGGTGAAGTTGCGGAGATATTTGGGGGAGGCGTAGGGTGGTTCCGTCTCCACAGGCCCCAGGTCCAGGTCACCATTGTCTGCCATATTGGGGTCCGTGCCAGCAGCTTTGCCAGAGCGGTGGGGGATCTCCACGGCGGGCTCCTCTCGGATAGGAGCCGCCGGGATTTGGATTCGAGTCCTTATGATAGCTAAGACTGTGCTGAAGACGTTGTCGGAGGTGGAGAAGTAGGTCTCCCACAAGAAGCGGCCCTGCCTCCTCATGGCAAGGAGATCGTTGTCAGAAATGCTTCTCAGAAGGAAGTGCACTTCTGTGATACGTGGCTTTGGTATGATTAAGGCTGCCTCGTTCCACCGGATCACGTCGTTGTAGGGTAGCTGGACCTGCTCTCCGAGAACCACCGGGATGGCCCCGACTTCCAGAGCCTCGAACAGTCTCATGGTGCACCCGGCGGAGATCACTAAACGGGTGTCCCCGGGGGTGATGATCAGTGCAAAAGTAGAAAGCTTCAGTAGCTCTAGTCTGTCGTCCCTTTCTCCACACAGAGCCCACTCAGTGGGCAGACTCGCCTTAGGCTGGTTCTTACACGTGAACTCCACCAGGACGAAGTCCAGCTTGCTGTCCTGAACGGCCTTCAAGGTGGTGATGATCCGGTCGTCGTAGTCGGCCGGGGCGTTGCCTTCGATCTCCTCCTCGAAGGAGCGAACCTCCTGCAAGCTGGAGCGGAGAGACTCGATCTTCTCCCCCTGGAAACTGAACAGGTACTTACGCTTGACCGGCACCTGGGGCGGGATTTCTAGGAAGTTGGGCTCGGACATGGCGTGGACCAGAGGCGACACCACGATGTCAAACCCCGGCCGATACTGGGCGTCGTAGAAGGTGGACTGGGCGATCATGGCGCGCCCCGTGCTGATGTTGTAAATGAAGTTCTGAGTTTCCGACTTCCTCGACAGATTGATGATGAGATGGTTGTGTCCATCAGTCCTCCAGTATGGCAAAGAGTGCAACTGTTGCTCTAGTTCAGTAGGTTTTGGCATCACGGGCTCTTGCATTTCCCCCACTAAAATTATATACACACAAGCAATATTTGCATTTTCAGTAACATAAACGTTAGTTCTGACAGTCGCCTCAAAGGCCTGTTTAATTAAAGGGTCTAAGGAGCTACCAAAAGGGTAATCGTCACTGTTGTAGACATAGACTGGAAAGCCAGACGTCAGCGGGCAGCGTGAGTAGTCAAAGCAGTTGTGCAGCCTGCAGTTCCTGTTGGATTTCGGCAGGGGGAAGGTCGCATCGTCCTTGTCTGGCAGCAGCCGGATGGGCAGGGAGAGCTTGGGCTGGTTCTGAGCCATCAGCTCCTTGTAGGAATGCTCGGTCTGACTGATGACGTTCTTCAGCTGCAGCAGGTCCTGCTTGGCATTTTCAATGCTCTTCTTGCAGGCCTCGATCTTCAGGTTGAGCTTGGCGATCTCGCTGTTGAGCTCCTGCCGCTTGGCCTCGAGCTGGAGCAGCTCCTCGCTGACCGACTCGCGGATGCGGCACAGGTCCTGCACGTGCTTCACCTCGCACAGCTCGTTGCCCGTGCGGGGCCCGAAGATGCGCTTGCCGGCATCGTCCGCGTCGTCGATGGTGGTCAGGTAGTAGTGGGCAATGAGGGGGAAGAAGACGAGGATGACGAAGAGGGTGAAGCTGAGCCAGGTGAGCCGGATCCGGCTGGACCACCTCAACACCCAGGGCTGGCCTCCGTTCCCCACTCCCCCATTGCGCAACATCGTATAGCCAGTCATGAGTTCCGAAGCCGCCGCGCGCGCAATCACGTCGGATCAGTAGCCATAACCAAAGGAGTTTTTACAGCGAGCGTCTCGGAGGGAAATGCTATTGTGCCCGCTCAACGAGAAGCCAACGGAAGGGGAATTTCATCTTCTCGCCGTGCCGGCGGCTCCTCCACGGTCGCTTTGCTGCAGGCGCAACTCCCGATCCCGCTGGAGTCGATCATTGACCTTCTCGCCCGCCCCCAGCCCACCCTTGGTCCGCAGGCAACCTCTGCTGGAAGTGTCACAGCGTTGTCATGGCGATGCGGAGTCGCAGCCGGCAGGAGGGGAACGCAGTGGGACCGAGCCAAACTCCACCGCTGCTGCCGACATCCTGCATTACCATCCCATGAATATGCAGAGGCAGCGGCCGCCGCGCAGAGGGAGCCAGGAGGGACTCGTGGCACTGTCAGTCTCTCTCATCGCTGCTGGGAGGGCGAAGCTCTGCCATTCCTGCAAGAGGACAAGCACACAGTCAGGCAACGCAACCGAAAGGACCCATCGGTGACCTAAGACACAGATTTAACAGCAATTGTCCTCTCTCGAAAGAACAGCCTCTGGGGTGTCACCTGAGAAGGCGACGGGATCCATGGGATGTGGACACACAGCTTTCTCCAGGCACTCTGCTCTTCATTAGGGCTGTGTAGGGTTGCTCCAGACCACACAATCTCCTCAGCCCTGGACCTGGATCCCCGTTTTTCCCACCTGCAAGGCCCCTTCTCCTCACATCCAAAGCAGAGGCGTTGACGTACACCTGCTCTCCCCGCCCGCCCCGCTGTGATCCCGGGACGCGGCAGCGCTGGGAATCTGGACTGCATAACTGAGTGTAATCGCCATTGTTCTGCTCTGGTGACTGGAGCTGGCGAGGAATTTTTAGATGAAGTGTTTTGCTTTCATTTCCTGCTGGAAAATTTTGATTCATTGCATGAGAAAGTTTAAAGGGGACACACTTGTGTTGGTTACAATTAACTGGCTGGCTGCGTATCAGGGAGTTTCTGGTCAACACTGGAAAAGTCTACACCGTACATCAAAGTGAAGATGCTGAATTTAGGATCTGCTGGGAGAAATTCTTCCCTGTGAGGGTGGGGAGGGCCTGGCACAGGACGCCCAGAGAAGCTGTGGCTGCCCCCAGATCCCTCCAAGTGTCCCAGGCCAGGCTGGACAGGGCTTGGAGCAACCTGGGACAGTGGAAGGTGTCCCTGCCCACAGCAGTTGGAACTGGATGAGATTTAAGGTCCCCTTCCACCCAAACCTAAAATTAAATTCTATTAACTTCAGCTCTGACTCAGCTCTAGGCCAACAGATTTAAATCTAGGCCACATCAATAGATGTGTCACTAGAAAATCTCCCCTTTTATTGGCATCCTCCAGGGTACTGAAGTTTCTGGGATATTCTTTCATAGACTGGACTTCCCACATCACTGATGAATATAGAGCTGGGCTTAGCAACAGCTCCTGCGCGGCCTCAAGAGAAGCTCGTTCATTTCCGTTTCAATTTTTAATTAGGAAAAAGTCATCCGCGCTGGCGACGGTCATTTTTCACTAAATCTATTTAATGCCCTTCTCGTCTACTCATCAAGAATTCCCAGAAAGAAGGTGAGGAAGCAAATCTCAGCTGAGAAAGAGATCTGGAAATGGGCCAAAGCAAAAAAAAAGTTCACCTTAAAGCAGCAGAGAGAAGTCAGGAGGAATTTTCAGTGTTGCACTCAAGTGCACGTCAGAGAAAATAAAGGGGAAATTTGATCAAAAAATCACCATGAAGAGGGGAAATACGTGGGGTAATAAAGCACAATCCCCAGACCTTTTGTTACACAGCCATTTGTTGTCACTAACTTAACACCCCACGATTAAATGGGATTTCCATCCTCCCGCCCCACAAATGTGACCCACAACCCAGTTGTTGCACAGCAGAATGAACACTTAATACCGGGGCAGATTTTTAAATTCATGACATTGGCAAACAGCAGCGGCGTAAATCTCGGAAAGCCAGGAGGATAAAGGGGCTGGAAAGTCAGCAAAAGGCTAAATCAGCTTTCTTGGATCTTGGCAGCACACGGCTGCGGGCAGATGGGAGGCTCCGGCCTCTGGGACTGCTCTGCCCAGCAGCAGGATTTTAGCAGGCGCCAACACGCAACTGAAGGCAAAAATAATAACAGTATTAATTTTAAAAAGGCTTTTCTTTTATTTTTCCTCCTTCCCCCCCCCCCATTCCAGGCCCTCTGCAGGAAGTGAAGTTCGTGCTGTGTGTGTGTATGCCAGTCCCTGCTATTTCAGCCTGGTCCCACGGGGGCTGCAAAGATGCTCCAGTTGCCACCAGTTTTCTGCAAACAGCTGGCCAGGAGATGAGCTGCCCTAATAATGCTCTTCCTGAGGGAAATGCCAAGGCACACACTCACTTGAACGCCACAGAATCTAAAAATCAGCTTAATTTCAAGGCAAGACACACGTGGGGAAAATGAGCTTTGCTGGGTTTTTTTTTGTTTGGGGGTGCCATGGGGGTAAGCAGGGTCAAATGCTGCAAGGGTGTTGGGGAAACACAGAAATGAGGGATCGTAAATGTGCACACATGGACACGTTGCTTTGGGCTGGTCAGAAAAAACTGCAGCCCCACAGGTAAGACTGCACCAAAATCTTGTTCCTTGTGGTTACCTTGCCCATTTATAAGGCAGAAATGGTGATGAAATGGCAAACTGGACTCCCTAAAAGGCAACTGGGGTCCTTGAAAAGCCAAATCCATCACCCCCCACCTGGTTCTGCCACCTGAAGTTTCCAGTGGCTCTTCTGCTCCTTCTCTTCCTTGACACAGAAGGAAATCCATCCTCCTCACCCCAAAATGTGGGCTGTGGATTAAAAATATCCGTATGCTCAGAACCCTGAGGTTGCCAACGAGACTCCGTCGCTCTCCTGGAAAACACCACATGGGAAAGACCAGAGCAGGCTGAGGAGGGATTTAAAATGCACCACACGTGGCTTGGGATTAGTTAAAAGTATGGACTGTCAGTATGAAATATGTGCTGGTGATAAAACGAGCACTTTAGACACACTCCTGGACTCTCTTCTTCACTATTAAGAGTTTATTCCTCATCAACTCAATAGGGCCTGAGGTTGTCACACGTTGCCATTAGGACTTATAAAAAAAAAAAGACCAAGTAAAAACCCAATCTGTGGTTTTATCAAGAGAGACTTCAGGGCTGTGTTTATCAGCCCTGAGGAAAAAGGCTGCTGATTCCCATCATTCCTAAAAAGAAATCTGGGAGGAGGAGAAGCAGGAGAGCTGCTGGGCTTTCCAGCCAACTCATCCCTCTCACTCCCAAGGACTGTTCAGTTCTTTGAACTTACCAATCTCCACGCTAAAAACTCCTGTTGATGTTACAGCACAACGTTGCTGCCTGATGGAGCTAATTACACACACACAGAGAAAGAGGCAGGAAGAGCTCTCAGGAGAATCAGAAGAAGATCAATAATCACCAGAGCCTCTCCCCAAATGCCCAACCTGACTGAATTCTCAGGTTTGCACACCGCGGTTCCTTCTCCCATGAAACTCAGCTGCTCAGAGCACCCTGTCAAAGCTTGGGCTGCATTCCCAGCTTTCCTCAGCTCCCACAGCAGGCATTCCCTGTGCCAGTGAAGTTATGGGAATACCTGAGGCTCTCCCTCTCCTCTAGAAATAACCTGGCTGGTCTGATCTGTGAGTGTTTGTGGGGTCATTATTCTGCAAATCTTCAAAGACCTGAGCACACCTACTCCTCCCTGCTTACACCTCTGTTATCCACCTCCCTATAAAATCAGGGAAATACTGCTCCTTCCTCAGCATATTTGTGAACAGAGCCTGGAAAATTACAACTTATGGTCCTTCAGAGCTCAGCAGAGCAATGCACAGCTGTGGTGGCACAGGCTGCACTGTGGGGAGGAAAATCCACAGGGATCCTCCTGCACCTCCTAAATCAGAGGTCCCAAACTCTGCGTGCATCCATCCTCATCCTTACTCTCTTTCCTTAGGAAATGAGGGGGTCTACAGTGTTATTATCCACGAAGTTCTGTTGTGCTGCTCTCCATGGAGAACAAGCCCACCTCTGCCACGCCAGCTCCCCCCTGGCAAATGGACAAGGACCTCAGGGAGCGTGGAAGTGGCTCCCGTGCTTTATCTGGGCTTGGAGAGACACCTTCTATTGCCAGGTCTCTCTTTCATCAGCACTAGGAACGAAATCAGAGAGAAAAAAATAAAAATACAGCGTATTCTCCCCTTCGGAACAGGCTGTAGTGGAAGAAAACGAACTCCAAACAACCCTTCAGCAATGATGGCTTTCTATTTCCCAATGCTCTCAAAGGGAAGGATTACATCCCAAATCTCCCCATCGCTTTGGGAACAAGGGGAATAAATCTATCAGGTGTGTGCCTTAAGGTACGGTCGGTTGGGAGCAGATCCTTCAAAGGAGCAGATGGAAAATTCACTCTGAAACGCTTCGCGTGCAGCAGCCTTCGGGATCATCCCCAGGGATTTGTACCATCTCCAGAGCTCAGAGGCACACAGCAATTCTCCCAGGCTGAGATCAATGCACAGGTAAAAAGGTCCTGTAACCTGGAAATTCCAGGGATAAACTGCATCCCTGGCTTTAGGGAGTTTTATCCAAGGAATTATCCAAGCTGCACGTTTTGCAGCTCCACGCAAAGCCAAACCCGCTGCCAGCCCCGTTCCTCACCCACAGGGGCGTGTGTGGGATAAAGGCATCCTGGAAAAACGCTCCAAGAGCCCCTCCACGTGCTCACTCTGGAAAAGGAGGAAACCACATGTGCTGAAGAAGGCAGTGGTTTCATTGTGGCGTTTGAGGAACTTTGAGTTTTCCACCCCAGGTCCTTGGGGAAGAAGGGTGCTCACTCCTGTCACCACAGGTGATGATCTCCTCTGTGCTCCCAGCTGCAGGGAATGATGAGGGAAAAAGCAGGAAGAGCCAAGAGATCAATACCTGGCTCTGAGCAGGTAGAATTTTGGGGCTTTGGATCACGGATTGGTTTACACCACACCAGGTCTGGTGGCAACAAACAGGGTTCACCTGTTTCAAGGGGAGAAAAGGATCGTCCTGCAGAAGTTAGGAGGGCTCAGGGAAAGAGCTTTAAAGAGGATTTGAAGGAGGATGTAAGAGGCCAACAGATACCCAAAACTCGTTGGACAATGCCCATGTTCAGAGACATCCCGAGGTCCCTATGGCTCAGTGTCCAGGCTCCCAGGTGGCAGCAATTCAGAAATGTGAGGAGAAACCTGGAGTTAAGATGTTCTGGGCCTGCCCCCAGCTCCAACACTGCCTCTCTCCAGAGCCCCGGGGAAACCAGGCACTCCCCAGGCCTCCATCTCTCTCTCTCCACACAGCAAAGGTGACCTCAAACACTTCAAGGCAGATGAGTGAAAAATTCAATCTGGCTCTCAGCTTTGTGTTCTCCTCTGGGCACTGGGACAAGGCTGTGCTCCAGGAGATGCTCGGTGCTGAGAAAACAAGGAAACCTCTCCCCCAGGTGCTCGCAGGCCCCTGAGCTCCGCCCTCTGCCAAAGGCTCAGGGGCTGTCCCCGCTCCTGGGCCGAGCTCAGCCGAGCTCTTCACGAACACTCGTTTATCCTGATGGAATCCCGGAGACAGGAAAACCAAACCCTGCTTTTCAGAGAGCAGGCGATGGAGGTGCGGAGAAACAACTTTTGCTCAAGGTCACCTGAGAAGCCGTGCCAGCCTTGGGATTCAGTCCACATCTCCTCGCCCCGTCCGCGAGATCATCCGTCTTCCCAGCCTGCCTCCTTCCAGTGGCTTCCTCCTCAAGTGCCTTTCTCCTTTTTGCATAATGCATTGTGAAATCTGCTTTACATATAGAGCTTTTAGCTCTTGGAATTCATTATTTAGTGTTGTTTTCTGGTAATAAACCGGTCACAGTGTTTTATTTATTCTCCCAGGCTGTACACACGCGCTTCTCCGCTCAAAGGAACGCGCAGCTTGGGAGCAAATCCTTCTGTGTCCTGTGGGATGGACTGGCAGAAAATCCTGGATGCAAAGTTCACCCTTCTCCCCTCCAAAGCTCAGAGCAAGGGACCACAGGGCAGAGTTTTCCAAGAAAGCTGGAAAACCCCTAAAACCACGGTGGCTGAGGTCGTGGTGCTCACCACATTCCCGGTTCCAAAGTGCTGGAAGGTATTTCGGGATGTGGGAAGCAAACCGAGGATGCTCCAGGATGCGGCGGCACAAAGCTTTCGCTGGCTTCTAAAAGGGAGGAATTAGGTGTGGGAGGAAGCAAAGCCTCTCTTTGCTTTTTACCTCGAAGTAATTAATGAACAAGAACTCCCTTGAGGTTAAACCACAGCCTCCCCGTCACATGAGAGAAGCAGGAGGAGGTCAGCTCCAGGCTGGTTTCCCAAACTCCATGAGACAGCTCAAATCCTTGGTATTCTTTGTGGTTTCCAGGGAGCTCCGGCACGTTGTTTTCCCCAGGGCAAAACCACAAGCCTCTCTCACCTCCCTAAAAACCTCTCGTTGCTGCTCCCACAGCAGGAAATAACCACGTGGCAAGTTCGGGCTCCTGCTCTCTGACAAGAGGCTTCAGGTCATAATTAAGCACGAATTTAAAAGTTTCATTGTCCTGGGTAAGTTATAAGGAGAAGGGAATGCTGCTTGAAAAGCACAGGAACATGGAGAGTGTTTAACAGCACCTCACTTAGCAGGGTGGGTCTCTATGGAAAATAATCCACCTGTGTGGGGTTTATGGAAAGTTTGCCCCTTTCCTGCTCACAGGGAATAAACCAGTTCTGGAGACTGAGCACCTCCACTGAGAGGCCTCTAACAAACATGAAATCACACAGATGGCTTCTTGTGCACCTCAGGGAGAGGCAAGGAGGCAGCTCAGCCCTGAGTCCTCACAACCCAGGGACACCAGGAAGTTCAACAGAAACCTGGGAGCCCTCAACAAAAACCTGGGAGCCCTGGCTGCTGCACCTGAGCGAGGCCCAGTGACATTCACCAGAGCCACACGGCCAAATTAACCAACCCCAAATGTCCCTCCCTCCCTCACCTGCTCCCATGTCATTCCTGCTGTTGTGTCCAGCTCCAGCTCTTCCTGCCTCTCGTGGATGCACAGGGTGGGCATCTACCCACAGCCTCACTCTGAGGGCCTCCTGCACTTTTTGGAGATGCTTCATGACCACCTCAATGGGAGCTGTTCTGCCCCAGACAGCCTGATCAATCACACCAAAAAAATTAAATTCCTGATGTGTTGGATCGCCCCAATTTATACGGCAGGTGGGTTTTTATCCCACGGAGTTTATTGCGAAGCCAGCTGGGAATTCAAATCCCAGGATGGTTTGGGCTGGAAGGGACCTTAAAGCTCATCCCATTCCACTTCCTGCCGTGGGCAGGGACACCTTCCACTGTCCCAGGTTGATCCAAAGCCCATCCAACCTGGCCTTGGACACTTCCAGGGATCCAGGGACAGCCACAGCTTCTCTGGGAAACCTTTGCCAGGGCCTCACCACCCCCACAGGGAACAATTCCTTCCCAATATCCCATCTATCCCTGCCCTCTGGCAGTGGGAAGCCATTCCCTGTGTCCTGTCCCTCCATCCCTTGTCCCCAGCCCCTCTCCAGCTCTCCTGGAGCCCCTTTAGGCCCTGGAAGGGGCTCTGAGGTCTCCTTGGATTCTTCTCTTCTCCAGGTGAGCACCCCCAGCTCTCCCAGCCCGGCTCCAGAGCAGAGGAGCTCCAGCCCTTGGGGTACCTCTGTGTATCTCCATTTCTCCCTCCTGAGCAAAGCTGAACCAGGGCTTGGAGCAGCCTGGGATGGTGGAAGTCCATGGCAGGGAGTGGGATGAGAGATGNCTCCAGAGCAGAGGGGCTCCAGCTCTTTTCTCCCTCCTGCGCAAAGCTGAACCATATACATCTCCATTTCTATATATCTCCATTTCTCCCTCCTGAGCAAAGCTGAACCAGGGCTTGGAGCAGCCTGGGATGGTGGAAGTCCATGGCAGGGAGTGGGATGAGAGATGGGCTTTAAGGTCCTTCCCCACCCAAACCATTCTGGGATTCCATAAAACCCAACAAAGGTCCCTGCAGGACACTCCGCTACCCAGGACTTGTGGACGTGGCCAAACACTTCCAAACACACCGAGAGGACCGAACACAGCACATGAGGAGGTTTGTGTGTGCCTAACCAAGTCATTAACCAGCAGCAGAGTGGCTGATAGGAGATAAGCAGCAGCACAATCCATGGTAATTAAATTCCTACAAAGCGCCGCCGCTTGGATTTGGGATGCTGGATCACGGATCATTCGACAGCCGCCGTGCTCTGCCTTGTCACTGGCGCCCAGAGCTTCCCTCCCACGAGATCAGAAAGAAACCAACAAAGCTCTCCTCAGGCTGTTTCTGGCTGGAGAAGATGGACACAGCCAGTCCTTGGAAAAGGCAGGATGGGAGACGGGCAAACTCCACTCAGCACGCGCATCCAGCGTGGAGAACGCTCCTGCCGGAATATCCAGACGATGCTGCGGGGCAGACGTGGCAATAACAGCAGTCAGGAAGGGCAAAGTGACACTGTTCTGTTTATTGGAGGGCTAAGAGAGAGGTCAGGCAAGGAGGGATCCAAGGAACTTGACCAGAGCTGGAGGTGAAGGAAGGAATTAACGCATGAGGTGGATTCAATCACCGGGCGAGACGAGACGGGTTTTGGAAAGCCACGGGTTATAAAAGTTAAGCTGAGGGTTAGACTGAGCCTGCCTAGAAATAAATTAATCCATTTAAGACCTACTCACCAAACATTCAGCAAGGCAGCACTGACCAAAGGAGGTCTCTGCCCTGGAGCAGCACCCTCCTGCCCCAGGCCTGTACTTGTGCTTCACCCCTCTGTGATGGCCACTTCTGGGAAACGCTTTAGGATCCTTCCAAGTCAGAGGTGATCCTGCCTGCTCCCAGGGCTGGGAACTCGGGGATGTCAGGAAGAATACAGCAGGACTCTTAGTTTAAGGGCTGCCAACTTAATGAGCAAACACAGCACTTCTCTTGACCTCAAAAATTACCTTTTAGGATAAAAGAGAGGCCTTAAAATTAAAAAAAAAAAAAAAAAAAAGGCACGACGAAATGCTTCAACCAATGACACTACTGCATGGAGCCTCTTCCTTTAGCATCCCAGAGCAGATGTGCTGCACTCAAAATGTCTTTGTCTATTAAAACTGTGTCAGCTTCAGAGACTCCCAAACTCCCTATGGCATAAACAGAATTTCTAATGAACAGCTGCAGGATGCAGGAGTGGTTGCACAAAATGCAGCTGCCGAGATCGTTTTCTTTGCCCCTGCTCTCTCACCACCTTCCCCCTGCTGTCCAAATCCCATTCCCCATTTGGGTCTCTCCTGTCCTCCCTCTCCTCCCACAGCTCTGCTGCCTCACTTGTTCCTTCTGCACCTTCCACACGTCTCCTGGTCCAAAAGAAACCCTCGACCTCTCTCTCTCTCCTGCTGGAGTTTCGCTGCTGCTCTCCCTGCTCGCACCAAGGAAGTGCAAAGGGGACAAATTAAGGAGAAAAACGTTATCACGCCAAACCCCATAATTCCAGAGAACAAGAGCAATCCTCAGGGAAGGATTTATCCAGAGTAAATTGAAACTCGCTAATAGATTTTTTTTCTTTTAGCTTTCCACGCTGCCTTCCAGGCCAAGGCAGCAAAGCGTGACTCCTTGTGTGAGCTGGGGGAGCACTTTTGAAATGCCTTTGAAACCCAAAACCTGTCCAACCCAAAGCCTGGTCCAAATGCACTTCCCAGCTGCTCTCCCGAACCTAATGGTGTCCCTCTTAGCTGGAGAAAGAGCTGGGATGATTATTAATTTAGTCAAGTGCTTGTTAATGGCCCTGCAATGCTCAGCACGGGGTTTTGAGGAAAATATCTGTGGTGTCAACGTGCCCCCCATGAGTTCTGGGAACAGCAGCACAAACAAAGCTGAATTCTTACTGTTTGATGCCTTCAGTTTTCCATGGGGTTCTCCAGTACCCCATGAAGAGCCTCAGTTCCCTGTTTTCAGACCATTCATACAGTTACTGCTCTGGTGAGCTCCATCTCTCAAATCTGAGTGCAAACAGCTGATGGATTCAATAGTTATTAGAAGACTGACAGGTAAGAGCAGATGCCAAAGCCCTGTTTTTATCAGAACCCTCTGACAACTATTAAAGGGCATCTCATGTGCCTTTTTAAGGAAATTTTTTATTAACTGGTATGGAACATGAAAGCCAATGAACACCTTGTGGCTTTGAGGCAATCTGTCTGCTGCAATCACACCAAGCCCAAATGCCTCAGCCACGAGTGGTGACACTGGTGCTGTCACTGAGCACCTCAAAGCAGCCAAGTTTTTTCAGAGTTAATGGTTTAACAGCTCCCCTGGGCTGGCAGCAGGATGCCCAGGACAGAGCCTGTCCGTAGGGCTTTGAACAGTTCCCATCACAAATGTGCTTCCGTGGCCAGGAGGGAAAATTCCCAGACAAATCATGGATATTGTAGATACAACCCTGCGCTCCAGAGATCACCCCAACAACCCTCAGCACCCAACCCCTCCTTGCCTGCCCGCAGCACAGCGTGGGGGGAATCCAAATGTCAGCAGAGAGGGCACGCTGGGGAAGGCTGGAAGCTCCTCTGGCTCCCAGATCCCTCCAGGCAGGAATCTCCGACACACAGCAGCTATTTTTGCAGGGGAGAGGGGCCAAATGTCCTCGGAGCAGCTCGAAAAACGGTGCCACGGTGCCAGCACGAGGCTCGTGCAGATGAAGGAACCGCTTCCAACACAAGCTGCTGCCTCCCAGCCATCATCCCGGAGATCAGCCTGGCTCCGACTCACGGAGCCTGTTCCAGCTCACTTCAGGGGCCGTTTGGAAAATAGATGCTGAGAGGTGCTAATGGCTGAGCAATCCACAAATGCCTCTTCTGGCCACCCACAGCAGTTATTACGGGCAGAAGAGCCAGCCCCGGCGTCTCAAGCTGTGCCATCTCCGTGGCTGGAGCCACCAATGGTCCTGACTGCACAGAATGTCCCTGAGGGGCAGCAGAGCTCTCTCCCTTTGAGCCTCACACCACCCCAGGCTGGGCAGTGTGTGTCAGTTTTCTGCTCTGCTCGTGGCCAGAGCAAACACCTGATGGCCAGCCAGGAAAAGGGAAGCCATTCCCAGAGGCTGGGAAAGCTGCTCCACACGGATGGGCACGAGGGCGTCGGCCCGGAACAAAGTGGTTAAGGTGGGCACAAAATTCACAACTCAGTTTGGCCTCTGTAGAGAAGCCAAAAAAAAAAAACAAAAACATTAAGGAAGCACTGGGATGGTTGTATTAGATCAAGCCAATGATCCGTTCACTTCAGCCCCTCACTCCTCATCTCCACCTGCTTTGGTGTAAAATAACCATAAATCACAGTCGTGGAACTGTTTATTCAAGACAATTTCCCCTGAACCATCAACAAACAGGAGTTGTGGGAGCCCTTGAAGAGCAGCAGCTGTCCACCAAAATATCTTTTTTCTGAAGCAATCAATCACAGACATCCTCAGTAGTACAGAGTCTGAATTGTTCAAAAAAAAAGGGGAGGGAAAAAGGAAAGGAAAAACACACCAAGCACTCAGTCTCACAGCTTCCTGCAGCAGCAACTTCCACACATGAGCTCTGCAAGTTGGCCAGGGAAGCTGTGGCTGCCCCTGCATCCCTGGAAGTGTCCAAGGCCAGGCTGGACGGGGCTTGGAGCAACCTGGGATAGTGGGAGGTGTCCCTGCTCATGGAACAGGATGAGCTTTAAGGTTCTTTCCCATACAAACCATTCTGTGAATTTTAAGGGATTTCCTTTCACCAGCTCCAAACCCAACCCCTCCTGATTCAGTCCCTTCTCCAGCATGACACAGATCCAGAGGGATGGGAATGACAGGGCTCCCACCCAGATCACGGCAGATCCAAAGGAACAGCGGTCCCAAAGCCACCGTGGGAACAAGAAGTGCCACCTTACCTCCTCTAAGCTGACATCCCACCACATGCTCCTCCCTGCAGCAGGCAGCACAAATCTTTTCAATCCTGGCAGCCAGCAGAGCTGGCAGGGAAGCAGAAATACAAAGATCCTTCTGCCAAGGGATAATTTCAGCACAAATCTGCACTTCTGCCATTGTCTCCCCCTTCCTGATGGACACCCTGGTTTTCCAGCAAACTCCTTTTGTGGAGCAGCCCTCCCTCTCTTTTATCCAGCGTCCTCTCTAACATCTTTGTTCTGTTCCCATTCCACTCATCTCCCAAATTTGTGCCTGGTTTCCTTTTTTTTTTTTTTTTTTTTTTTTTTAATTGCTCTCAATATGTCACTCTATATTAGTCAACAGCAGATTTATTTAAACGTGTCAATGCTGTTGCTTAGCAGATCTGGCTGTGCTTTACCATTTGAGCCTCCTTCAGAGTCACATGTTCCCCTTCCCAGAGCTCCCCAGCATGTTTGGATCACCGGGAAGTTTGAGGAAAACAAAAATAAGTCCCATTGTAAAGGCAGGCTTCAGGAAAACAAAAGAACACCTCCAAAAACAACCAAGAAGAGGAATTCTGCCCAAAAAAAACCCACACGATTTTAATTCTCAGTTAGGAAGCAGCATCAGGTTGTGGTTTTCTTCCATTCTCTACCTTTCACCCCTGAGTTTCAATAGGAGCCCGTCAGGTAAATGATCACCCAGAGCTTTGGGGAGGGTCTGATACGGAGCCAGTATCAGCTTTCCCCTGCAGCAGCTAATTTTAGGAAATGGCCTTCAACCACTCTATAAAAGGCTGGGAACAACCAGGTGAGAGCATGTTCCGACCTCTGAAATTAGATTTGGGTCTTTGCTGAGGCAGAAGGAGAAGATAATGTACAGCTAAATCCCCCACAGGAGGTTTTCTGCTCGACCTTTCCGAGCTCTCCACAGCCGTGGCGTTGATTTGGTCACTGCCCCCGGATTCCAACCTGCACATTCCCAGCCCAGTGAACTGGAGAGCCCGGTGGCTCCAAGCAGCACCAGCTCCACACAAAAACCGTGGCACAGCTGTCCCAAAATGCTGATGGAATCCTGGAATCATGGAATCATTAAGGCTGGAAAAGCCCTCTGAGATCACTGAGCCCAACTAACAACCCAGTGCTGCCAAGCCCACCCTAAACCACGTCCCCACAACCCAGTGCTGCCAAGCCCACCCTAAACCGTGGCCCCACACGACAAAATCCTTCACGAAAAGGACTAAGCAAAACCAAGAAAACATCACCCTGCTGCAACCCACCGAGGCACAACAACCCCAAACTCCCAAGTGCACCCCAAAACCTGCTGTGGGGCCGCTGGCAGACGCCAAGTCTGCACATTCATCGGGGGCTCCAAGTGTGACATCACCTCCAAGGCTTGGCCCCACTCCAGGTGCATTTCCCACGTCGTCCCTGAGCCAACCTCATCTTCTGCCCCAAAATCTCCGGCTCAACCACCACCCTGCACCCCTCCCAGCCAGGCTGGTTTAGAATCCCACTTTTTCAGACAGGTTTGGGTTGGAAAGGACCTTAAGGCTCGTCTCATTCCAGCCCCTGCCATGGGCGGAGATGCCACTCACTAGATCAGGTTGCTCCAGGCCCCATCCAACCTGGCCTAGGGGGGGAATTCAATCCCAGCAACTGATGCCACCAACACAAACGTCCAGCAGCTGCTAATTCCACACTCAGAGCGCAGACCACATCCAAGAAACCAGGTTCACAACCTCGGCAAGCGACACCACAACCTGAGACAGCCCAGCCGAGGACAAATCCCTCAGCGGGACCTGCCAGGACGGCTGCTGATGGGTTTCCAAAAATAACCCAGTCCCCTTGCCACGGTGCCTTGATGTCCATTTACTTTACAGCCACCTAAAAATAGCCCTTCCCGTTGGGATCGATGACGGGAGCCGACAGAAGTGAAAGGAGCTCATCACTCCACACACACGGGACTAAAGGAGATAAAATACTCTGGAAACGCAGCGTAGGGAACAATCCCGCTCTGGCCCCGAGACAGCCAGCTGGATGGGCCTAATGATTCTCCTCCAGCACCAGCTGTGATTGGATTTATTTCCATTTGGTGTGATTAAAAAGAAAAGAGACAGATAAAAGGGAGAACAAAAAGGTCCAAGATTTCAAAAGACGCTAAAAATAAAACAGTTTGCGTGCGCTTGGCACCCTACCTTGACAATTTCTGTATGTGTCAGCCAAGCTCGATAACCCAAAAGGAAGGCAACAAGCAATTTACAGGTGGGGAAACAAAGGCATGGAAACGTCAAAAAAACCAATTCAACCGTCAGTAAAACCAACGGCAGGGACAGGTTTAAAGGGGCAGCAGTTCCTGAGGCACCTGCCCATATCCATGCCCCAAGATCCCTCAGTATTTACTCCTCATGGAGCCCTTTTATTCATTTCCACTGCCTGGCAAGTGCAGGTGGATGCTGAGGAGTTCAGTGGCTGCTCATGACAAGTTCCAGTCCACTGAGCTGATCAAAGGCAGCCGCTCTGCCGAGCCCGTTCGCACCTCGCAGGGAGGAGGCGCCTCCTCAGAATTCAAACAGTACAAGTTTAGCAGCAGGAGGCCCGAAATTAATCCCTTTATTTAAACATTAACAACTTTAAGTGTCTCCAAGCAATTGTAAAGGCTTTATTAGGGGAGGCAGTGAAAGCTCGTGAGCAGCCAAGCCAGGAGGAAGCCAAGGTTACCTGCGCTCACTTTCCCAGTATTAACTCTGGCAGCACAAACTCCCTCTGCAGAGGGTCTGTCCCTGGAATGAAGGGGACAGCAACACCTTGTCTGTGGGCAGGGATGGATGGAGCAAATCCTCCTGGAATTCATTCCCGTGGCCATGAAGAGAAGATTTGCTGTGAGCAAACTGAACCTCATTGATTTATCTTCTGAAACCATCCCTGGCAGGTGTTGATTACCTTGGCAGCAGCAAGGTTTCTGATGCAGTGTCCTGTGTGGACATTCATTAGGAAAACCAGTGACTGGAACAGGAGCCTGGAGAGCTGCTGGACCCTCCAGCCCAGCAGAGCCAAACCTCAGCTGGACAAAGCCTCCAGCAATCTCACCTACCTTTGCCCTAAGCAGGACATTGAATTAAAGACTTCCAAAGATCCCTTCCAAACTTGTTTGTTCTGCAATTCAAAGAAATGCCAGAGGGAAGGTGGAAGCCTCTCCTGGAGATATCTGAGCTAGATAAAGCTGTAATGGACAATAAAAATACCTCTTTGTAAGGTTTTCACTGGATGTATGGGCTGGTGGCAGCAAGGAGCCTCCCAGCACACTGTGCTTCCCTCCCTCCAACGTTTACCTCTGGACACGGGAATACATCTCCTCAGTTAAGACACTCTCACACTAAAATTCAACGTGTTTTAGTGGCACTGTAGGACTCAATACTTGTAGGAGGTGATAAAACATTCATGAGTGCAATGCTGTGAGATTAAACGGGTTGGGCTGGTGTTTAAGGGACGGCCTGTTAAGGACCAGCTCTCTGCTCAACCCCTACACAATCATTTCCCCAAATCCTTCCATGTATCCAACATGCAGAGGGATACACAAGGTGTGCAAATCCCACCCTGGATCCTGTCTGGCTGCTGCAGTGGGAGAAAAAAAAAAGCATGGATTAGGTGCTGTCTGAATTTCAGATGTCACCAGGTTTGGCTTTTTTTTTAATGCCTCCCTGTTACTGGAAAGTAACTATTGAGTTTCACAAAAGTCAAAAGCTCCTCTCAGGTTCATCTCCCTTCCAGCTGCTCCAACAACTGTCTTGCCAAAATCCACAGAAGACAAAAATCTATAGTTCCTAGGATTCACATTTTGGAACGGCTCCAAATGCAGAGCAGAGGCTTCACCTTTAAGACACTCTTGCAAGGCACGCAGCTTTCTCCCCTGACTTTGCTGGTCCTGATCCAGATGGAAAAAAAAAAACAAAACCCAAGCACAAGCCAGTTTTTCTGCTGACCAGGATTACCTGACTTAGTATCAGCAGCCTTTCAAGGACACGGTCTAACACACCCGAGTGGAAATCACCAGCGCTGGATGCAGCTCCCTTAAACCCTCTCAGCCTCTGCCTCTCTGCTGGAACAGCCAACTGCTGATAAAACTCACTTTCAGGCTATTTTCATAAAACGGAAGGTCGGCAGCAAACGATCTGCTAATTAAACCTGTCACGTAATTCTCAGCCTGACGCGTAACTCGAGCCAGCCCCACTGAGCAGAACGGCAGGCTGGGGGTCAGCTGCCCGCTCTGAAGGTGTGACAGGGCTGTGGGGTCACCAGGGCTCGGGGACAGATCCCTCAGAGCCACATCTTGCAGCCAGGCTGCGCTTTGGCAGCCTCTCCCAGCCCTGCACCCACCTCTGCGGAGTTTCTCCGTGTTGAGTGACACGTTAAAAAAAAAACGCATCCCCCTCGGCTCTGCTCAGCTCGCTGTCCCCTTGCCCCAGGGTGGCTTTGCAGATGAAGGGGGAGACGTGGCACTGATCAATTCCCAGCACCTAAAATGATCCCGACTCTTTTTCCAAGTCGTTCTGAAGAAACACAACGATTCTGCCCCCCCCCAAAAAAAGTCTCCGGTCTGGGGAGGTTGTTCTGTTTTCAGCCAGAGGAGGGCAACCACACACGGTCACAACAGGCAGCATCCTCCTGCCTGGTACAGGAAAACGCACTTTATCCCCATTCCCCACCACCAGAAGAGTTGTTTTATCTTTCCCATTCTGCTTTATTTATGTCTATTCCCCTCCTTGTGATGTGTAAAGAGCATCCCCCATGCAGAATCACAGAACCATGGAATGGTTGGGGTTGGAAGGGACTTAAAAAATCATCCAGTTCTACCCCCTGCCAAGGGCAGGGACACCTTTCACTATCCCAGGTTGCTTCAAGCCTCATCCAACCTGGCCTTGGACACTTCCAGGGATCCAGGAGCAGCCACAGCTTCTCTGGGCAACCTGTGCCAGGGCCTCACCACCTTCTGAGTAAAGAATTTCTCTCTAAAACCCAACCTAACTCTGCCCTGTGTCAGTTTAAAGTAGCACAGCAGATTCCCGTGCTAAAGAGAACCTGAATTCCTCATTCCTCCTGTTCAGCAGCAGCTCTGGCAGCCAGACCCAGAAGCCACTGAGCTTGTCCAAGCCCTGTGTGTGCCACAGACCTAAGGAGAATTCATCAATCCCAGCTGGGAACTTGGGAGCAAGGGAACTGCTGGTGACACGGTTATAAATAGCAAAGGGACTGGGGATATTTTCTCCCTCTCGTGCACTCCTGCCTGTCCTGCTCACAAAAACCCTTCAGGGCCTGGATCAGGCTGCTCTGATGCTCTCCTGCCAATTTTGAGCCACGAGATGGACGTGAAAGGGTTTGCTCAGGAGAGCAAAACAACCTTAACTTTTACATCTTGAGGGAGAATATCCTGCAAGTAACACCGTTCCTCAGTACTCAGCTGGAAAACCCAGGGAAAGGCAGGAGTTTGTGGGAGAGGCCCCAGGTGACTCAGCTCTTCACCCTCCCCCTGTGGACATTTCAACAGCACAAGGCACTGGAGTCACAGGGTGAGACACGGGGGTTCACTCAGTAAACGAAATGGAAATTCAGCAACCCCATCAGCGCTGATTTTTAAGGACACTCATTTCTCCATCATCATCATGCTCTGTGGTAAAAGCCACTCTACAAGCTCAGCTAATCTGGGATGCTGTTGCATCATCACCTGATGTTGACAATTATTAAAGAGAAAAAAAAAAAAAAAAGAAGCAAACAAATCCATGCTTCTCCTCCGGCCTGGGGCGGTTTTCAGCACCATTATCAGTGAACAAGGGGAAGCAGGAGCTCTGTGGTTTTGGCATGGGCTGCTGTGGTCCCAGGGCCTGTTCTCTGGCCCAGATCCAGGGGTCTAAGCCAGCCACTCCCATGCTCTTGAGCTTTCTCACCTGCCCAAACACCCAGGCCACATCTGACCCGCCTTGGAGGTTTGATTCCTGGTCGTGCTGGATTATTCTGGATCAATGGCAGCTGGCTGAGGCCACCATCGGGTGGTTCCAGCCTGGATGAGTGAACAGAGCAGCCCCTCATGTCCCAAACCTGAGCTGTGCACCCATGTGGGAGCAGAGCCTGGCTGGGGAAGGATTGGGAATCCCAGTTTTACACAACTCCACGGCATTCAGTAACAAATAAATCCCACGAACCTGGGGAGGGTTATTACTCCTGTATAAAGGAGATGTTGAAGTGACGGGGAACTCCCCACCCCACAAACCAGCAGAGCAGAAAGACGTCCCAAAACATCACTTCTCAAAGCAGCAACAGATCCTTTTTCCTGTCAAAGGAGAGATTTCACAGGGACATCTTGGGAAGGGGTGGATTCGTGGCAAAACAATCAAGCAACGCGGGAGACGCGCGATCGTTTCCCCTCTCCGAGTGTCGAAAAGCTTTCAGATTTATAAAATCAGAGCTGCTGATGCTGAACATCTCAGAGGGAAGGGGAGGCAGGGGAAGTCTTTCCCCCACACAGCTCTGCTGATTGTACTCAGTGGGAAACGTGGAGCAATCTCAGCACCTTCCCTCCCATCGAGCTCCAGGCCCGGGGGAAACTCAGGAATTTGCAGGATTTGGGTTCCTTGCTTTTGTCCCCCTTCCCTGTCTCCCTCCCCATCCTCCAGATGGAAAGACTGAGGGGAACACAACAATTAAGGAATTTGAAGCCTCGCTAGCAGCTCCTCTGAATGCAGGCAGGATTCTGGCTGGTGACATTTGGACCACAAATGAAGTCCCCGAGAGCAATAAACAATCAGGTAAAGGAATCTGGAAAGAAATTACCCAGCACACCTCGTCTGCCCGGCCCCCATGAGATCCATATAAAATGTGTTAATGCATCTGATTATGATCTAAATTATGTACAGAGGCTCCTGCCAAGCGCTCTGCTTCTTTATTGTTAAGTTGGAAGCTGTTAAAGAACGGTCCAGTCATCATGTTTCAAATTATATTTGGGGGAAAAAAAACATTTTCCTACTTCACTGCTGGCTCAGAACACGGGAGAAGGTTGGGATGTGGGTTTTCTCTGCTGAAGAAAGAGTGGGGACAGAACAGCAGAGGAGCCAGGCTGCTACCTGTCCTTTACTGTCACCTGAGCTGTGTGGCTTTACTGTGCCCACACACGCCACAGAATTATTGCAGTTTCAGCTTTCGACAGGTTTTTTTCCTGGAATAGGAATAAAACACCAAGGTGGTTCCCATCCACACCCTCCACAGGCCCAAAAACTTTGACAGAAAGGATTTCTGGAAGAGCTCTGCTGAGAAGGGCTGGCAAAACACCAGGTGAGATTTTCCTCACGCCTGTGCGGGCTACCTGAGCTCTCACTCATGCTGCCAGTCCCTTTGTGCTGCCTGGAGGCAAGTAAAAAAATCTGGTTCTCTCCCCAGCGTGCCACACCAGGAGCTTTTTAAAAGAGACACACCACTCCCAGGTGTAAATTCAAATTTGGGAGAGCACCCAGTGTGTGTAACTGCAAGCCTGACAACCTCAGGGGTGCTGAAAACTCCACCAGCCCAACCTGTGCTTTCTCTTCTGCTGTTTGGCCAAGCCTTTGCTCCATGGATCAGCATCTCCTTCCCCCTGCAGGGCTGGATTCCCAAGGCAGAAGCAGAGCCAAAGTCACCTTGCTCAAGAGGAGCTGGATTTTAAAAGGAGGGTGGTCCCCACAGCTATTAGAAGTCTTCCACCCGTTCCCTCTGCCCTTCCAAGCTCACAGCTGCAGCCACAACTGCATAAATCTGGGGCTAAGCAGGGCCCTGTGGAAGTGCAATGGGATATAAATAGTTCTTACAGGTTTATTTTGCTGTGTGTATGTATATAAATCACACACACACATATATATATATGCCAGGTATGTCTGCACCTCACTGAATCACGGAATGATTTGGGCTGGAAAGGACTTTTAAAGATCGTCCCATTCCAACCCTGCCATGTGCAGGGACACCTTCCACTATCCCAGGGTGCTCCAAACCCTGTTCAACCAGGCCTTGGACACTTCCAGGGATCCAAGGCAGCCACAGCTTCTCTGGGAATTCTATTCCAGGGCCTCACCACCACTCTTACAGCAAAAAATTTGTTCCCAATATCTCATCAAACCCTGCAGATCTGCAGGAAGTCAGGGGTAAGAACTACCATTTTCTAGCCACCGTGGTAATGTAGTGGTTTAAACACCCCAAAAAAACGCTTTAATGTAGGATCACAGGCTGGATCCCAGCCAGGCAACAGCCCTGCTTTGAAAGGAGGATTTATCTCCACAAAACACTTCCTGAACAACGTGCTCGGTGCTTGGAAATAAAGCCTTGCTAAACAATCAGATTTTTAACCTGGAATTCTGCGTGTTGGCATTCTCTGCTGCTCCAGGTAAGTCTCATTCCCTTACACAGCACGGTGATTTTTCTCTGTGAGAAGAAAAGGAATTTTCTCTTTCGGTTTAACTTTCGAGGCAGGATGGAAGACCACAGCCTGGCCTCAAAGATGTGAGATCTTTTGAACTCCAAGTCAGCAGGCTCTCACAAGAGCTGAGCTCGAGGGCTGCTCTGGAATAAATCAAAAAGGGTTTACTCTTTCGCTTGAATAAAGCAGGGGGAAAAAAAAAACCCTCCATAGATGCACAGATTTGGGGGTGGGGAGACAGCTAACAGGTTTAAAAAAATAAATAAATAAAAAAAGGCAAGTTAAGAATGCCATGATGGTTTGATAGTCACAGTCCCATAAGCTAAACACCATCCTGCATGGCTGGATTTCCTGCAGGAAATCACAGGCACGCTTGCTAAGCCTGCTGGAAGCAGCTCAGCCCAGGAATCCACGGAGCAGACGCTCCAGGCACGGCTCACGAGGACACGGCGCTCCTGGAGAAATCCTCTGACAGGGGATTGAACTGGCCCCGTGTCACTGGAGATGCTGCTGTGATCTCCTCACACAGGAGCAGAGCTCACGGCCAGAAGGGACCTGGAGAGCACCAAACGTGCCTCGAGCTGTCCCACAGCCCCTCAGGCTTCATCCAGGTTTTCCTGAGAGCAGGAGTCGGATTTGGCAGCCAGACCTGAGCAACTCTGGTGGCTCCCAAACCACGTGCTGCTCCCACTGCAAAACCTGGGCTGACAGAGCAGCTTTGTGCAGGATGCTGCTGCCTCGTGGTGTCCTTGTGTCCCTGTGCCAGGAACAGGCAGGAGTGACTCCTTTGCTCCACTCTGGACACCTTTGCTGGAGCCCAAACTCACCAGCAGCTTTTTGACAATACCCCAGGGCCTGAGTTTGCCTGAAGGAGCTCAGCACACAGGGCGCAAAAACCTCATCCTCTGGCTCCCTTACAGGAGTGAGAAGAAAACTGAGGAAGGAGAAATGTGCTGCTGGCAGCAATTCCAGCCTCTGCAGTGAGATTGGAAGGCTCCCAGGCAGCCACACGCCCCCGCAGGGAGCTGTGATCAGCACCCATGGACTAACCCTCACACCTCGATTACAAAGACTCTGGGGACAAGAATCCTGCCCAGAGAACGATGCTGAAGAAGAAAAATGTTCAGAGCCCAACTTCCCCCCGAGCTGCGTGCAGGGATTTGGATCCCGAGGCACCCAGACACTGAGCTCAGACCATCAGTGACATCCAACACTGCCTCCAAAACTCAGAACTGAAAACTGCTGAAACCAGAGTATTGTGAAATGCTGCTCCCTTCGCCTGCCCTGCGGTCCTGCCAAATGAACTTGGACGAAACTTTCAGCAACTAACGGGTGATTAAATGAAAGAGCTGATGGCCAAAAGAATATCTAAGGGGCTTGATTAAAGCTCTGGGGGGGTGACACTGTGCTGGTCCTGCCCTATTTTTACAAGCTTTCCTCATCTCACCGTTATTTCAGCTGGACTGTGGGGAGGAGGAGAGTGTTGCTAGAAGAGTGTGAGACGTTTTGGTGGATTATGTTAAAATCCAGCAAGGGAAGAAGCAGTTTAACCCCAGGCACGGGGCAGCGTGGCACTGCAGTGCTCCTTGGTGCTTTACCTGTTGTCCCTCAGCTCCAAAAATCAGGCCTGTCCCACATCCCACATCGGCTCCTTCACCACCTCTCCTCTTTCTCCCAGCGCTGATCTCACGGGTTTCCCTCCTGTTTTAACAGAAAAAGACAAAACCACACGGACTGAGAAATAAGTTATGCGTGGCCTCGAGGCATCGTGCAAGACACAAACCTTCCCTCTGGGCCTCTCCAAACAGGGACTGAGCAACCTGGGAGAGTGGAAGGCGGCTCTGCCCACGGCAGGGCGTGGAATGAGGTGAGCTCTAAGGTCCCTTCCCTCCCAAACCATTCTGGGATCTTGTGATCTGTGACATGGCCTTAAGCCTGGGAGCTCCCACAGGTTTGACAATTTGAGCTGCTGGGGGGTAAGGGAGGTTGAAGGACACTAGAGGGGGAATCAGGGACAAATGAGACGACCTGGAGAAGGGATATTGCAAAGAGGGATCAGATGTGGGTCATCAGCTCTCTGCTCCATCAGTTCTGAGCCCCCTTTTCAGCTCCCTTCACACAAAATTCTTCCTGTACAACACCTGGAAATTGACAGCCCCCAGGTTACGCCCATGAGATCGTTTCCCACAAAAAACACTAAATAAAATCATTATCTCCGCTGTTCCACAAGTGCCAAAGTCCAGCCCCAGAGGATCATCACAAGCCACCCGGCCCAACCTGTTCCGTGACACACCGCGGGTTCCACCCACCACGTCCAGCCTCAAGCCCAGCAATTCTCACCAGTTCTCCATCCAGCTCTTTCCCCCAGCTCAAATCCTCTCCCAGCCACGCCCCTGCTGCAAACAACCCGCCTGATCTCAGCAGACGAACAGATAAAAAACATGAAAGGAAAAACAAAATACCTTTTGTTAAGAAAAGCCCGGGGCTCCAGGATTATCCTTGGGCAGGCGGGCGAGGACGCCTTGGCCGTCGGTGGTTATTTCCCTTTGTTTTAAAACAAAAAGGACCATCCACGTCCTGCCCTCATCCTCCTACACAACCTCTGGGACGGCAGAGCCTCCCAACCTCCCTCTCCCCGAGTCTCCCTAATGTGTTCCACACCTGCAGCCTCTGCCCAGTCCCAGCTCCCGGCAGGGACTCAGGGCTGGTCCTCGGAGGCTGGTGCTGCTTATAAAGGGCTGCTCCCATCCCCTTCCATCCCCTGTCACTTCTGCTGGCAAAACACTTCCCGAGTGCCCACGTACATCTTGGGGACACAGGGAAGGAAACACGTCGGCGATGGGAGCTCGTCTCTCCTGGCAGGCTGCGGCTCCTGGCACGCTCCCATCCGCCACACGGATGCACAAGTGTTTGCAGAAACAAGAGCAGCCACGACCCTTCTACCCCCCTCCTTCCTCCCCTGATCCCGAAGTTCTTCCCGGAGTTCTCCAGAAATCACGAGGGAAGTGAAGATGTCACCCGACAGCCGCGGCTGAGGGTTTAATTTCAGTGCGACCTGTGGAAATATCCACTTGGAACCTCACCCAGGCTGCACGAGCCCAGCATCTGCACAGCCCCAGCTGCCTCTCCCTGGTCTGGGGATGTTTTATGGCAAGCTTGGAAGGCTGACACTTTACGAAATTAAAAGCTGCATTTTTTTTTATTTCAAAGCCACCAATTATTTTGAGTCCCTGAAAGTCCGGCCACTTGGGATGAAGGAGTCAAGGAATCAGCATCTGGCAATGAGATGCCAAAATCTATCAGTCTTGACTCTCCTGAGAGTCACTGAACTGTTTCGGGTAGAAGGAACCTCAAATCATCTCATTTCAACCCCCTTGCCATGGGCAGGGACACCTTCGACTAGAAGAGAGCTTAAGAGTTTTTTTTAAAAAGCCTGATACTAATGTAAGCTCTGGAAAGCATCAGGCTCTTCACAGAATAAATGCACCTTAATGAATAAAGTGAAAGCCCAAGTCTAATAAACACTATATAATTAAAATCATGTAAAAATTCCAGCGTATATTAATATCTTGTTCTGATCACTGCCATTAAAGCAATAACAGCATCCCAGCACGGGCTCACCCCAAAAAAAAGAAAAAAGGGTGGTTTCTCCCTACTCTCCACCAGAGAAGAGGTGGCAAGTCGCTGTTCCAACTTCATTTTGTATTTTATTAGTTTTCACAAGCCAGCTATGCTAAAAGGTTGCACCAGTGATTCAAACTGCAGTCGTCAGCAGAAGTGAAGGACACTGTGGGATACATTTTATTCCAGCTCTTTTATTGCCCTGGCTCCTCCTCGGAGTGATTCAAGCAGCTTAAGGGTTTTAGAGGCACTGTCACAAATGTTTCTGGGCCCTTGCAAGCTGCTATTTGAACAACAACAACAACAACAAAAAAAAAGTGCCCAAAAACTCCAACTTTCAAAGAACTGGCTGGACCAGCAGAAGCTGCTCAAGACTCAGCAACTCCTGAACGCCACCAAACTGTCCCCTCACGGGGGACAAGGCGCTTTCTGCAGCGTTATTCCCGTTTGGCAGAAGGGGAGGGGGGATCCATAAAACAAGGCGGGGGGGAAATGCTGATTTCTGCAGCCCTGCCAAACCACAGGAACACGCAGAAAACACGTCGTGACTCTCCCCGCCAAGGGGAGCCAGCAGCGCTCAGTCACATCTGCTGGGACACAGCGAGGCAGGTGACAAGCTGGGGACAGGAGCACGACGTGGCTGGCACGGAGCCAGTCCAGGAAAGCCTCCAGCAGGGCTGGCCAGGGGAGAAATGTTTTGAAGATTTCTGAAAGAGCGGGCGGCTGTTTTCCACCCCAGCAGCGCCCCGGGGTTCTGCTGGGTTCCTCCCCATGGATGATCAAAAAGCAAATGAATTCCCTGAACTCGGGGACCAAGCCCTTCTCCTCACCACCCCAAGCTGGTGGGAGGTGTTGGTTTTCATCCCCATCCACTGCGGGGCTGGAGGGGGAGAACATCCCCCGTTGCTGAGACGTCTGCTGGCTGCTCGCCTGGCACAGCACTCCGTTCCAGATCCCAGGAGGGAAACCATCCCAGAAAACAGGGAAATGTGACTTTGTGGGAGGGGGGAACCATTCCTGGTCAGAGCAGTGCAGCACTCTGGGCAGCAGACAAATGGTGTGGCTGAGCCTGGTGTGTCCCCAGGGTGCTGAGCTCTGCTCAGGTCCCCATCTCCCACACACACACAGCAAGCCAGGAAACACACGTGGGTCACCTTATCCCATGTCCTCCCAGAGAGGGATCCAAGGCTGACCATCCTGGAAGGGCTCCCGGGGCCATGGGGTCACCTGTATTGATCCTGACTCAGCACGGAGGGGACCCTGTCACTCTGTACCACGGGCAGAGGAGAGAAATCCTCATCCCCACCCCTTGGACACTGCCAGGGATCCAGGGGCAGCCACAGCTGCTCTGGGAATTCTATTCCAGGGCCTCACCACCCTCACAGGGAGCGATTCCTTCCCAATCTCCCACCCAGCCCTGCCCTCGGGCAGTGGGAAGGCAGCAGATTAATCAGATGATGCCACACCAGTATTGGAGAATGGATCATTCTCAGCTGTCCCCCCTTCATGTCCCCCTTCAGCTGTGCCAGGAGAGGTCCAAGGCTCCCAGACCTCAAAATCAGTGAGGACCAGCAAAACTTACCCTGCAAAGAAACATCTTTTAAGCAGAGGGGAAGTTCTTAAACCCGGACTTCAGCAGTCCAGTCAAATTTTAAACTTTGGGACATGTTTTAATGTATTAAAAGAAAGTTTTTCAGGTCACCTTTGATGCAGAGGGAGTTGTCTGGAAGGGGAAGGCTGTCAGATGGTGTCTTAGCAAGGGAATATCTGTTCCCTGGGCACGGGCCCAGAGCCTTGTGAACCCCCCGTGGCACCTGAACATTCCGTGTCTGTGCTCCCAGCCCCACGGACACTCCTTTGATGTGCTGAGCTGCAGCTCCTAAAGGCCCCTGGAGACCACAGGAACCTACGTGGTGGGATGTATTTAGTGGAGCCTTCCATCCTTTGAAACAGAACTCTGCTGTTGTTATCTTTTTAAAAGAACTTTTAAATTGCTTTTTTTTTTTTTTTCATGCCTGATGCAGGGAGCAGCTGTGGAGAGATGCCCAGGGAAGGCTCCTCTGCTCCACGGGGAATCCAGCCCTGCTCTCACACACATGGCCTCCCCTCCTGCTGGCTGCTCCAACATAAACAAGTGAGACCTACATCCTCCTGGAAATGAAAGCCAGCCTCTCAGATACGTACACAGATCTCCCCCTGCCCTGCAGGAAAAGGGGATGGAGAATGTGCAGCCCCAGGTGGCCCGGAGCAATCCCTGTTCGTGGGGGCTGGGGAGGGCCAGGAGTGGAACAGGCAGCCACTAAATGGGATCTTGGGATGTTTAACTCTCATTTTTCTTTCCTGACCTCATCTCTTCACCAGCCAGAGAAATCTGTCTGCTTTTCCTCTGCTCATCCTCACAGCGTTCACCCAAAAAAGCTTTTTCCTTTACTCCTGGTCACAAAAACATCCCCAATCTGCTTCCATCTCACTCTTCCCTGACAATTATCTCCACTTGCTTCCCTATTTTCTCTTCTTTTACGGCTCTTATCCAGGCTGGTTTTTCCTTTCCCTCACCTGCCTGCACCACCATTATTCTTCCCACTGTCAGAGGTGCCACTTGCCAATCAAAAATTCGGGTTCAATGCAGTTATTTCAGCTCATTCTCCTGCACTAAGGCAGACAAATATATTGCAACCTAATATGCCCAGGAAATCATTCCTGGGATGCTCCAACCTGAGCTGAAGGAGCAGATGGAGACAGAGCAACACAGGCCCAGATCCACAGCTTTGGAAAGCACTCCTGGCACTCCCAATTGCCATTAGGGAGATGCCAAAGCCCAGCAGATGTTTGGACAACACGAAACATTTAAATGGAGCTCTGATATTTAAGGGCAGAAAAGTTTCCCAGGCTGATTCAGGCAACACGTCCCATAAAACTGGCAAAAAAAAAAACCCCAACAGGGTCCATTAACTGCATTTGCTCTCCAGCATCTGCTCCTGAATTGTTTGTGCACAGAGGTCACCCAGAATATTTAATCCTCCAGAAAAGAACGTGTAAAGCAGAGCTGGAAATGAAGGAGTACTCTGGAATCCTGTTGTTATGAGTGGGATAACACAGGAGGGGTCTGTGGGGAGAGAAATCCCCACAAGGAAACTCCAGAGAGCCCCTATTTACCTTCCACGTCAGCAAACAAAATCCCACAAACGGGGGAAATTAAAACCTGTTGTTGCAAGCAGAGAGAAAGCCAAAGGTTTTATGATCCCGCTGTGGGAAAGGAGTTTTAACAGGCTGGCGAGGGATAAACTGTTGGTTTCTTCCACAAAGCTGAACAAAACCGATTGATTTCCCAGGAACAAATTGGGAAATTATCCCCCCCGGCCCCGAGAGTCAAGTCCAAACCTGCCTCCAAAGTTTCTCCTGCCTTTTCCTTACCCTGCACCTTCACAGACTTTGCAGGGCTGGGTTCAGGCTCACGATCCAAAAGGCTGGAGATGCCCTAAAAGCTGCTGAACCACCAGAAGGGAAAGGGATTTAAGCCAATAATTCACCTTCCAGGGGAGCAGGAGCCTGCCAGCACACAAGGCGGGGGGTGACTCGGGCTGGAAATGCTCCACTGAGAGCTCTGGGTGTTCCCAATCATCCACCCCAGATGCCACAATTCCCATTTCACATCCTTTTGCAGGAGGACACAACTCTCCACCTCGACCTTTGGGCGGCCAAGTGACCCCTGCAATCCCAAAGATTCCCTTTAAAAATCCCCTCAGGAAGCTCAAGTCTGCAAATGGAGCTGACAGGGAGGGCTTTGCATAGGAAAAGGAGGAATGCACAGAGATTTCCAAGGTGGAAATGAGGGTGGACAAGGAAAACAGGACATTAATCGTTGAACTGTTACTCCTAACATTTATCAACAAGGAGTAAAAGGACAATATTTAAATTGGGTGTTAGGAATAATTTCTTCCCCAAAAGAGTTGTGGTGGAGCCCCCGTCCCTGGAGGGATTTACAAGCTGTGTGCACGTGGCACTTGGGGACACGGGGCAGTGGTGGCTTTGGCAGTGCTGGGGGAAAGGTTGGACTCAATCTTAGAGGAGTTTCCAACCTAAATGATCCCAAGATTAGGAATTAACTTTTGAGAGGATTTTTCCCCCCCACCCTTACCTAACTCAGAAAAAAATTTATTAAAGAAATCACTTTGCACACGCTTCAGAGGCTCAGGACATCCAGGGATAAAAAAATGGACCTTCAAATTAAGGTTCCCCTACACCTGAACCAACAGCTGGGGATATTACAAATCCTTTTCACCTCAAACCAGCTGAGTGGCACAGGGAATCAGCATGAAAGTGAGGGATGCTCAGCAGGGGTAATCAACTGCTGCAAAGAATAACTCGAGGCACACCAGGATCTGTCTTGGCACAGCTCTTCCTTCTCCAGCAGGAAGAACACACAGAAAGTGGCAACAATCCCCCTTCCAGAAAATTCTCCTAAAGCTCCCAGCCCACTGCCAAAATTCATTCCAAAGGAACTGGTCCAAGGAAGAACTTCCAGGATTTTATGGTGCAAAGCCGCCCTCTGTTCCACGACCGCGTTTTGCTTTCACAGCAGAAAAGGCGCCTTGAGATTTTGTCCTCGAGAAAGGCAGTGGAAACTTCCTTTGCTCACTGCCACCAAGCCTGTGTCACCCTTCTCTGCATCTCAGCATTCCTACAGGTGAAGAAAAAGCAAGTTCAACCTCCAAAGATAAATTCAGAGGGATCAAATCCATCCCTTCCTGGGAACTTGCTCCAGTGATTAATCCCCTTTCAGTGTCACCTTCCAAACAGCTTCTCCCCGTCCTCCCTGGGACTCAGCAGTTCCCAGAACTCTCTCCCCAGGGAAGGGACTCAAGTTTGGGTCTCTCTCCTGACCCCCAAATACAGTGGGAGAGTTTAAAAAGTTCAGCTCTGGATATTTTCACCCTGATCCAAAAGCTGCCCCTGCTGCAGGATCTCCAGCTTTTCCCACATCTATTTTAACACACGGATATGGGAGCTAAATAAGCTACTTGAACAGTATTTTCAGAAATTCAGTTTCTGGAGTAAAAACATCCTTTGCTCCTATTTCCCAGCTCACGTGCCCGTAGATGGCATGAAAAACTTCTCGTTCTAGGAACTGACATCCAGGGATATTCTCAGTCCAGCCACAAGTACCTGGAGGGCTGAGCCCTCTGCCCCAGGCACAGCCCACTCTGCTCACTCCATCCTCCAGTTTAAAACTCATCTGGATTGCTCCAAGCCATTTATCACACTCCTGGAACGATTTCTTACTCCACTGGTGTTGTGAACTCCACGGATTTTCTTGTTCTCTGTACTTGATGAAAATCACAAGGGCCGGGATGCGGCTGTTCCTGAGAGCTCCCATGATCACACTTAGAGCTTTATCCCAGCCTCTCCATGACTTTTATTTCCTATCCTGATGAAAAAAGGAGCAGAAACAGGGGCTCACACGATCTCCTAGACAGCTCTGGTGCTGCCTGGTCACACAGAGATGGGTTTGTTACGGAGAACCCACTCCTCCCCTAAAATTTTACACTCAATTTCTTTTCACTTACGGACGAGAGAAAAAAATTGATTAAGCACCAGAAGCTGTCCTTAAAAAGTGAATCTGCTTAAACAAAAAAATAACCTGGAAAACTGGCAAATCCAAGTGTTTGCCCAGCAGACAGGACAAATCATCCTTCATTTTCCTCCTGCCTACCTGGATCTCCCACAGGCCTTTGTCACCACGGGAACGACGGGCGGTGCCACCAGCACTGGTGTTTAATTCTCTAACTAAATTAAACTAGAGTTTCATTCTCTAACTCAGTGGTGTTTAATCCTCTAACTTCGAGAGGTGCAAAAGCTTTATCAGAAGGCTGTGGAGTGCAGAGCTCTGCTGCATTTTGTCACAGGCCCCATCCATCTCAAAGCCGAGCAGGCTGTTGGCTGGTTTGGGTTTGTTGCACAAAGAACATCTCCTGCACTGATTCCTGTGCTGGGTGAACAGGAGCACATGTGGTCATCTCAGCCACTGGAAAAGGAAAAATTTCCTGTCCAAAATACTCTGTAATGCCTCACCGTATTTATTTTTTCTTGCAGGTCACCTCCACCAAAAGCAAAAGAAGGGTTTTTGTTATCCCCACTGTCCCCCATGAGGCTCCAAGCCAAGATGCACCATCCGACCTGCAGCCCGGATTCTTACAGAAATACAATTTGTACAACTCTGTTTTCTAACACCTGAAATCTCCTGAAGCTGTGTCAACCCAAATTTGGCCCAGGGTGAAGGACCAACATTGTCCTTCCACAAGAACAGGAGCCTCAGAGGACGGGCAGCTCCTGCCCATGAGGGGATGCCTCAGATTTTAAAACATCACCAAATGGTTTGGGTTGAAAGGGATCCAAAACCTCGTCCAGCTCATCCCCCTGCCACAGGCAGAGACGTTTTCCACTATCCCAGGTTGCCCTTAAACAGTTCCATATTTATATTCAGGTATATTTCATCACCCTCACCCATTTATACACACCTATTTCCACACACAGGCACACACAGGGGAGGGCAGGCCCCACTGAATTCCATCACCCCTGCAGAACTGAATCCAGGGTGTTCAAAACCCAGCGCTCTGGGAAGAGTTTCTGAAGAGATTGTTTCCAGCAGCTTCCCCAGAATGACACAGAGTCCACGGGAACAGCATCCAGCTCGAGGGTGGTGTTCAGTGATGATTAAGGAACAGCTTTTCCCCCTCCTCTCCCCCTTAATTCCCTGCCTTTATTCCCTCAGCGCTTCCAAACTGGCCCAGCTTTGGTGGATTTTTATGGGAACTGCAAGGGAGGTATTTGCCAACCATCCAATCACTGCTCCACCGTGACTTGAATTGCTCACCCTGCCTTCATTTGTATTTATTTTTAATTGTTAAGGAAAATGTGTTTTCTCGGTCCCACCCTCCGAAACAGCCGAACGGTTTTCGTTGCAGTCTTCTCCAAAAACCAACCGGTTGGAATGTTCTGCTTGAAGTTTGGCACGGTATGAACAACTGAAAATAGGATTTTTCAAACAGAGGAAAAGCTCAGGAATGCCACCACTGCCCTCTCCCAGATTAAGAACATCCATCAATCCCCTCTCAGGGCTCTTCACCCACCCTGCTCTGCTGGTTTGCTTCGCTGCAATACCCAAATTTAGGCTGCCTGGTCCTTTGGGAAAGACCTCACCAGTTTATTTGCCCATAAAATGCACATCGGTGCTGCTTTGCACCCCAAACCATTTTAGCCACGAAGGTATTGGTGTCACACAGCTGCCCCAACAAGTTTTTAAAAATTCCCTTTAAATGCCCATGCACAGGCCACCAGCAGCAGGATTTCTGAGCAGGCAGGACACGAACGTGTGTGTTGTGACACACAACTCACATTTCCATAATCAGGATTTCACGTCACTCAAAAGCAATTTGATGTTGGGCTTGGCTTGGTTTGTTTTTTTCTAAGTCTCCAGCAAACCCTGAAGCTGGGGATGAAGGAAAGGAAGGGCTGCTCAAACATGGTCAGACACTTGTTTTGTCACGATCCATTGCCCAATTCTATTTCTCCACGGCCAGGCAACAACAACAACAAAAAAAACATCCCCTCTCACAAAAATCCCAAACCCACCAGGAATAATGAGGAATCAGAAGGGGAAGGGATGGGGCAGGATGCTGACACATCTGATGCTGCCACTCTTGTCGTCAGCTCGTTATTGGAGGCAGCCTGGGCTCCCCATGAGGTCCCATGAGCACTAATGACTTAATCAAGGGACCTCCCCGGGGCTGAGGGGGAGGCTCATGAATTCCAGCATCAAATCAAAGCCCGGGAAATCAGCGGCACCCTATGGAAAGTTGATGGGATCAGCTGGTTAATCCTTAAGCCATTAAGTGACGCCTCACCAAAAAAAAATTGCCCTGACTAGAGCTGGAGGCACAAGGAATGCTAAGAAGCCAGAAGTGGGGAGCTGGGTTCCAGAAGTCTGGAGAAAACTGATCCACACTTTTGGATAGTGCCACGAGGGACAGAACAAAGGGGGAATGGCTTCAAATGGACACAGGGCAGGGTTAGATGGGATATTGGGAAGGAATTCCTGGCTGTGAGGGTGGTGAGGCCCTGGCACAGGTTTTCCAGAGAAGCTGTGGCTGCCCCTGGATCCCTGGAAGTGTCCAAGGCCAGGCTGGACAGGGCTTGGAGCACCCTGGGATAGTGAAAGGTGTCCCTGCCCACGGCAGGGGGTGGGATGAGATGATCTCTGAAGTCCCTTCCATCTTCGGTTTTGTAACCAAAAAAATGTTTATTCTATTCCATCTGTTGAAACCCTGCTGGAGGGATGTTTGGGGATTTTTTCTTTATCTGCTGTAACTCCAGAAGGGAGGGGGTAACTGCCTTCCCTGGTAACAAGCCAGCTGTTAAACCCGGGTGGGGCACTGTTTCTTATCTCTGCTCATTGTCCCACCACCCCCATGGGGATATCTTTAGTTAATGGGCCATTAAAGCTCACCAATGACATGACACATCACATCATCCCACTGTGAGATGCTCCACCCAGGGAGGAGGAGCCAAACCATTTCCATCCGGATAAAAAGGAGCCACGAGTGTCACCAGACAGGCAGTGTTCCCATGGGACTCCCAAAGGAAGACTGGACCCATCTCTGGACCCTTTTCTCCACAGGACCATCTCTGCTTCCAACAGGACCACGTCTGCCACTCCAGGAGGGTTTAATTTTGGACTGTCCCCAACACCCTGACCAACAGCCGTCAGGCTGTATTTCTGACTCTGTCAGGGTTTTTTCTAGGATTTCTTCTTTGTTTGCTTGCTTATTCTTCAGTACTACAACATTTTTCTTTTTTATATCCCTAGTAGAGAACTGCTATACCTATTCCCAAAATCCTTGCCTGACAGCCTTTTAATTGCAAATTTATAATAATTTGGGAAGGGGGGGCTTACATTCCAAGGGAGACTCCAATCTGTCTATCCAAACCACGACACCTTCCAACCCAAACCTTTCGGTGATTCCACGGTTCTAAGGCAGCAGTATTTGTGCACATCCACGGGCCACACCACCTCCAAAGTTAAAAGCACATTTTTTATTTTGAGTGATCTCATTTCCAGGCCAAACCGGACAGCAACTTTACAGCCACCAGGCCCCTCGTGCACTCAGTGCTGCAAAATCCGCCGACGACTTCGAATCCTTTACTATTAACATATTCTCCGTATTAATCTTCCCCAAATGATCCATGCTGGGGAATTTATGTGCGACTCAGTATTAAAATCCACCGTAACTGTGTCTCTGAGCGTGTCGTGGAGCTTAAATACAGGCGGGCAGAGGGCATTAAGGGGCTGCTGAGAATCGTTTCCTGGCGCACTGGAAAGGACAAACTGTTTTTACGAGTGTGTGCTTTACAGTCTGTTGTTTCAAATTAAATCTGGGATAGTTCCCAGGTGGAAGCCGCATCGTTCCTGCTTCAATCTCAGGAATATTTTATTTTAAAAAATAAAAAATTAAAAAAAAAAAAAAAGAGAGGTGAAAATTTGACTCCACTGAAAAGGCCAACAGTGTCTTGTGCTGCTCAGAGAGGACTCAGAGACATGGCGGAAAAAAAAAAACCCTTGAGACTTTTTTTCTGAGCAAAGATTCAAGTCATAAGGAAACAGTCCTAAAACAGCAGCATCGAGGTTTGCCCTTAATTCCCCAACGAGTGCATCAGACTGTGGCAAATTTCTCTACCAAGCTCCAGGCACCCACGAGGCAGCTGGAGAGGAAAAAGGATTCCCTCGCCCACCGTGTTCTCCTCATCCGCCACCTCCAAGCAGCTCCCTTTCTGCAAATCAATACATTCCATTATTTTTAATAATCCCACAGAGCTGTAACATGGCTCTAACACTCTTCCCCAACTCAAAAGCTGCAACTCAGCTTTTAATGAGCATCAGCAACGATGTTCCAGCTCGTCTCTGATTCCAGGGCTGGACAAGGTGATGCAGATCCCTCTGGTTTTGCCAAGGAAACCAATACCTGGGAAAGCAGGGAGCAGGAGATGAAACCAGCAGGCCTGGAGCTGTAGATGAGGGTAAAAGTGCAATCAGCACCTGGCCTGATTCACAGCTCCCAAGGATTTGTAATTTGGTCTGGACAAACGTGGGAGGGGTTTGATTACAGCACCCCAGGGGTGGAAAAAGCAACTCCCTTGGCAACTCCCAGCCTGGCTGCTACAGGGCAGGAATAGGAGGGGGATCACTACAAACACTTGCTCCTCCACAGTGCAGAAGGAATAACTCCTGTGCCCCACACACTGAGCATGGCCTGGTCTCAGTCTCCCTGCAGTCAGGATGGCCACACAAACACCTCCTGGGTGTCCTGGCCATTTCCCAGCCCAGAAACCACGGCAATCCATGGATCAGCAGCAGCCCAGCACTCCTCAGCATGTCACCCTCCAGCCCCCTGCAGAGCCAGATCCCCAGGGATCAACAGAGTGGAAATAAATAGATGTGCTTAGAAAGAAATGCTTGGGAGGAGCTAAAAGCAGATTCACATTTCCTTTGCTCTCATCTCCTCTCTGTGGACCCCAGCTCCCACCTGCTAGTGCTGCCCTTATTCCAGCTTCTGGCTTCTACCCCAACCTTTTTAAACTCCTCATCCATTATAAAATCACAGAATACCCAGAGCTGGACCCAGGAGGATCTCAATCCAACCCCTGGCCCTGCACAGACACCCCAACAATCCCACCCTGTGTCGCTTCAATTTTGCCTGCTTTTCAGAGTTTGCATTTTGTTCTCACGCAGCTTCAAGAAAACAATGTATATTTTTAGAATTTATCTTTTTGTTTACATATTTCTCCTCTGGGAGGAGAAAGGTGACTGATGGTGGTCTTCACCAACGAGGTCAAAGAGGTGGCAACCTATGTAGCCAATCTTGTGCCTTCTGATGATTTTGTATATAAGATGGAGTCAGAAAATTAAATATAGAACTTTCCTGCTGACCTTCCTGCTGCCTGCCTCATTCTTTCTTGTCCCAAAGTGTGACAACCCTGTGCATCCCTGGGAGCTTTGTCCAAACACTCCTGGAGCTCTGGGAGCCTTGGGAACGTCACCATTCCCTGGGGAGCTGTTCCAGACCCTGACACCTTCTGGGAGAGGAACCTTTTCCTGACACCCAACCTAAACCTTCCTGACCCAGCTCCCTGGGTCCTGTCCCTGCTCACAGAGAGATCAGGGCTGCCCCATTGCTGCCCCTCCGGAGGAATTATCCAGCCTCCATCCCTTCTTTTTGACGCCCTCCCAACCTACATTACAAACTCTGCTGAGCACAGAGATCCCATTACAGCAAATTTAGCAGAACGTTGCCCTCCTTTGCAGCTCAGAGAGGATGGAGTCACACCCCAGCTCCCTCCTGTCAGTCCCACTCAGGAAAGCTCCACTCTGCCTCACGAGGGACAAAAACCACTCCGGACAAACCGCAGAGCTGGGAGGGAAGAGTTTGGATTGAAAAACGATCTCGTAAGTGGGTAAAAACAGTCTGCAGCAGCCAGGCACACCACGCCAGGAGGAGTTATCCCTTCTCCAAACGGTTTTAGGCAGCGCAGCCAGGAGCGGCAGCACCGGCTCATTCCACGCTCGCTCCCTCCTGAAATCAATTTTCCAGCCGCGCATCCACAGTTCATGTGCCGAGCGGCCGTGTCCGTGCTGTGCTCACAGCTCTGACCCCCCTCAGAGGGAGCAGGGCGCTCTCCCCGGGGCTGGGATCAAACACAGACATCCCTGAGCAGGGATCTTTCCCCTCTCCACGTCACCAGTCCCACCCTTTGCCACCAGAACAGCCTCTTGAAGCCCCAGCCTCACGTGAGGCTCTGCCGGCAGCCACGGCACAACGAGCAGGTTCCCATATTGATTTCTGCCCCCTGATAAACCCCAGGACACTGCAAGAGCAGAATAATAACAGCAGTTACTGATGTTTGATGCAGTCATTTCAGGGCCAATTAACATAACGAACCCGAGTCTCTCTCAGATCAGCAATCTCAGAGCACTCCAGGTAAAGGTGAGGGGCTGAGGCACAGGACAAAAATGTTAAACGCTGATTAGAGGAACAGAATTGGGAGAAGATTTCCACGCAGTCCTTCCCCCAAAAATTCCTCCCAGTCCCTCCCTGCCTCCACACACACACACCAAGGAGGGCCTGCAGTATTTTTTAATCTGTATTTGGATGGCACGCTGAGGGATTAGAGCAGGAAGCTTTTTATGACAAAGCTCCTGAGCCCACCCGAGCTTGGCAGCCAGGAATTCAGGGGAAAAGAAGGAAAGGGAAAAATCAGCGAGTCTTGGAGTGAGAAGCAGCACTTTCCACCTGCTGCATGACAGAGAATTCCCTGCACCAGAGGAACGGATCCATCCCTCTCACAGGGAACACAGCTGGAGCCAGGTGGGCTGTTTGCTCCATGCTGTGTCCTCTGCGAAATGTGGACACCACAAAGGACCCACACTGGACACACATTTGTGACAATTCAATTATCACAGAACGGTCTGGGCTGAAGGGACCTGAAAGATCATCATCTGTCAAAGACTCTAAAAATCGATTCCCTGCCACCTTCTGCTATCCCAAGTTGTTTCAAGCTCCGTCCAACCTGGCCTTGGACGCTTCCAGGGATCCAAGGGGCATCCACAGCTTCTCTGGGAATTCTATTCCAGGGCCTCACCACCCTCACAAGGAGCAATCCCTTCCCAATATCCCATCTATCCCTGCCCTCTGGCAGTGGGAAGCCATTCCCTGTGTCCTGTCCCTCCTTCCCTTGTCCCAAGCCCCTCTCCAGTTCTCCTGGAGCCCCTTTAGGCCCTGGAAGGGGCTCTGAGCTCTCCCTGGATCCTTCTGTTCTCCAGGTGAGCCCCCCCAGCTCTCCCAGCCCGGCTCCAGAGCAGAGGGGCTCCAGCCCTTAGAGCAGCTCCATGGTTTCCTCTGGACCCACTCTAACAGACCCAGTTCTGGAGGAAGAAAAACATCACAGTAACATTTAGCACACTTAGTGCTGGGGAAAGAGCCCCTCTATGACTCCCCCTGAACATAAATCTTCCTGCTCCATCAGTGACAAGACCATTTGTGGGGTGATCGTGAGGATTCACCAGGGATGTGGGACAACAGAGCTGCACTGAGCCCTTAGAGGGCTGGGTGCTGGAGTTTTATGTCCATCCTGGATAGCCTGGATTTCTCCAGCCTGACACGGAGCCCAGAGAGCCCCAGCAGCCCAGCCTGAGCTCACTGTGCCACAGGAAGGGGACTCGAGGGTGACAAAGCTCAGGCCACCAGCGTGAGAACGGGCTGATAAAGCCACGCCACAGTAATGTGGATTTCCTGCTTTTGAAGCCGCCAAAACGGTTTCAGGTTTTTTTTTCCTCTTCTTAGAAATTAACTGAAAGTGTGGGTAGGGTGAATGCAAATGGCGAAACCACAGGAGAAAGAAAAAGAATGAAATCAGGGTGTGTGGGCTCTGCCTACAAACTGAACGTGTCTCCTTACCCCCCATCCCTCATCCAGGACACTTCCCTCCTTTGCTTCCAACTCCACCACAACCCTCATTCCATTTCTCGGTTCCTACACGTTTGTCCTTCTCTGTCTCATCACAGAAGTGCTCCAGGAGGCTCCAGTAAATGCCAGAAATTCGGATTTCTTCCTGAACTTTGTGTAGAGGCACCCCAAAATGCTGATCCTTGCTGAGGCACTACACGAGAGACCCACAACACCCACAAAACCCACGCAGCCCAACAAGAACAAACCATGAACGTGAAAGACCCAAAACACTGGCTGGGCTCTACCCAGACACTTGAAGGGCACAACCTGCCCGTGGGAGGGGGCTGGAGCTACATCTTTAGGGTCCCTGAAAACCCAAATCCCGCGTTTCTGTGATTTCTACTCTTGGGCAGAAAGGTTCCATCACATTTAATAACCATAAACATCGCAGTTCCTCAAACAATACAAACTGTAGACACACAAAAAGTGAGTCCAAGCTTGTGAAATGAACATTAACTCACTGAAGCTCGTGCTCTGTCACACAGAACCAAAAAACCTACCCCATGATCCAGAAGAGGACAAGGGCCAAGGGTGGGTTTGCAGAGAGGATCAAATTAACAAACGGATGAAAATGAGGTTTGATTTTCAGACAGCGAGGTCACAGCAGTACAATCTGGGTGCTGGAATGGCCACAGCTACGCTCTGGGTGTGCCTGCCCCTGGATCCCTGGAAGTGTCCCAGGCCAGGCTGGAGCAACCTGGGACACTGGAAGGTGTCCCTGCTCATGGCAGGGGGTGGAATGGGACGAGCTCTAAGGTCCTTCCAAGCCAAACCATCTGGGATTCTAAGCTCAACCATCACCCCCAAGCTGTCACATCAAACATCAAACAGGAGTTTTGATGTTTATTTGGCTAACAAGGAACCAGGCTGAACATGCCCAGGGCTCTCGGTCACTGCCTTAGTGCACAGCCAGAAGCACCAACTGCCAGAACTTTGAGACGCCTTGAAGGCACTAATTAAGCCAATTAAGAGCTAAATGACTTGCCCAGGGCCACAGAAAGCAGTGACCAAGTGGTGTGTCTAGGAGTCTTGTTCACAGCCCCGTTCCCCAAGCCCTGAGAGAACCCCCCCAGACAAATCCACGGGGGGCTGTGGGGTGAGGAAGCTGTGCTGCAGCCAAAACCCCTCTCCCTCCCTCCCTGCCCACAGAGACACGAGTTTCTGATGAGTGATTTCATCAAAAAGTGACGAGTAAGATGTACAACCTGACTTCAACCAGAACGAAACCAATCACAAATCCCTCCCCCCCAGTGCTCAGGGCACCTGAACGCTGCTGAAGGTCCTTTTGTGAGAGAGCAAAGCCACAAACAGGAGGGAGAAAATACAACTTCCCACGTGCTGCAGCAGCAGGAAAGCACTGCCAGGGATCTCCCAGCCAGGGATCTCACAGCCCAAGCTCAGGAACACCACTGCTGTGCCAGGTGAGGCTCTCCTGGCCACACAGTTTCCTTGGGAAAGGAGGCAAAACAGGACAAAGCTTACAGGGCTCCACTGCCTGTGACTCAGGCATCCTGGTACTCCAATTACCCTGGAGGTGGGAATTGCTAATTAATCGGGGGTCATGGGATGCAAGTGAGCAGCCAGATATTTTGGGTTAATTTAATTACTTCACCTCCAAAGCATCCCAAAGTTCCAGCAACAAGAGATTCCCTCTACAGCATCCCCCAGCACAGCAATACTCACACTCAGCACCTGTACTCCAACCCCTCCTTGCAGCTCCTGACACCTCCAGCGCTTACAGATTTTTCCCTGGGGGAGGTTTCTGGCAGCCTCGCTGGTTTTCCAGTGTTAGGATGCAATAAAAAAAAGGAAATTCATGAATTGTCTGCGGCAACTTGAGGGAGATTTGTGGCCATAGCAACATTACTATAATCTATGCTGCGGGGGAACAAAAGCCACTCTCTGATCACGTCGTTCCCACCCTCCCCACCCCACCCAGAAGGCTGGAAAACGCTGTCCAGACACTCCCCAGTGCCCAAATTTGCTCTCCCACCGGCTGCCCCTGACGTGAAATCACTGAGAAGGGGATTTAGGGTGACTCCAGAAGGTTGTGCAGGACACTGACCATCCAAACAGACCATCCCAAGCAACCAGCACGCTCCCTGTGCTGCTTCAGGAAGGGGACAGTGCCTGGTTTTCCCAGTTATCCACCCCGAGCCATCCCACAGCTCCCAGCGAGGAGCCTGTGACAGCTGACTGGGCTGGGGAGGAGCTGAGGACATTCACCGTGCTGGAAACAGAAAACAAACGACTCACCCCGGGTTTATTGCTGCCGGCGCCACGTGGCTGCAGGTTCTGTCCCCTCCCTGTCACTCACCGCATTTCCTGGCTCTGAAATCCACCCAGAGCATCTCTAGGCTCAGGCAGTGCCCTGCCTAGCTGGGGGGAGTCTAAGCTGCGCTCAGGCCCGCAGGCACTCCTGCAAACACAAATCAAACAAGAAACCAAAGCGCTGAGGAGTGAATCCCGCCTGCTCCCTGTGCCACACGGGCTCCCACAGGGAAGATGCCTCCGGAGGCAGCTGAAAGGCAGAGAGGTTCCTATTAATGCTCCCGCTATTTTTAGCTTCGCGAATCAGGGGGAGCTGACTCGTGCTTCCTGCCCCCAGCCGCAACATCTGGGCTCTTTATGGTCATTCGGGGCTCTTTTTTTTTTTTTTTTTTTTTCCCNCCCACAAGGCAGAGGCTGGAATGTGGCAAGGTGGAGCTCCGGGAATGCGGGGGGGTGGGCGGGAAGAGGCAGCAAACTTTCCAAATTAGTAGCGGAGAAGCGGAGGGAAGTAATTCCACCGCTGGGACAACTCGGCAGCAGCGATTACAATCTGCCCGCTTAATTTGGCCCCGCGAGTTTCTATTAGAGGCGCAGCAGGAGGAAATTCCTGTACAGTGGTTAAGGCAAGGGCCGGGTGGTGTCGGGGTGAGCGGGGTTTGATTCCCAGCTGGGGAATTCTGCTCCGGTTCCCGGGCTCGCAGCATTCCTCGGGAATTCACCAGGGAGCTCACGGGTCGCAAAGAGCAGCTGAGAGGAGAAATATCATCGAAATGTTTTTTTTACATCCTGCTCAGCAGGATGTAAAGCATCTTACTAAATTTGTTTGTAAGGCGACCGAAAGATGTAAGTACCGCACAAAAATTGATCGTTTGGCATCTCCCATCCATCAGTTTCACAGGAAGGAAAGGGCACAGCCATTCCCATAACCCCCACGCTGCCACGGAATCTATTTGAGAACATATGTCTTGATGGTCTCAAAAGATGATCTTGGGAGACAGGAAAAATTAATCATCTTGTGCCGGTCCGACTTCAACTACACTTCATAGCTCTGACTCTGAAATAAAATCTGAGCATGGGAGCAAGAATTCCCAGGAACATACAAAAACTCAAAACTGAAGGTTAAAAAAAAAATTTTAAAAATCGCATTGAACGCCAACAAGTTAAACACAATAAAAGAAGGAAGGGAAGGAGGGAAAGGTGCTTGTGGCTGACCCTTCAGTCATGTAGGTGTTAAGTTTGGGGTTTTATTTTTTGGAAGAGAACATAATCCAGTACCCAGGACCTCCTGCTGGTTCTCCAGAGCAAGGGAAAGTTCTTGGTAAAATGCTCTGAGGTCCTCAAAACGAAGGCCAAAACAAATTAATAACAGAACGTCTCACTCCACATCAACTCTGAACTGCTGGGACAATGTATTAACCCCTCACAGGGGCTTCAACACCGGGGAATACAAAGTTGAGGTAAAAATGGGAACCCCTTGGCAGCATTTTCTCCCACCACCTTTCCCTACCCAGACCCAGCACGGGGATCCCATGAGGCCCCCAGCACGTTTGTGCCATGGGATGAGTGGCTCAGAGCCTCACAAGAAAGGCAGCGCCACGGCAGCAGACTGAAGTTGTCGCCCTGTGCCAGTTTGAAGGCCAAACACGTAACCCTGAAGGAAGCAGGAGGCCAGGAAACAGCCCCAGAGCCCAGCTCCGCTCACAGGGGGAAGTGTCACCAGCAGCACCGGTGCCACTGACCTACTTATCCCCACAAAAGGGCCACAGAAACAGGCAACAGCCCCCAGCTCCTTGGCTGCTGCTGTGCCCGGCTCCCACGGCGCTGATGTCTCTGGAAAATGCGCTGTAGGGAACATGGAACAGGTGGGACCTTCCAAGACTGCTCCAGTTTTTCCCAGAAAGAGCCGCTATTTTTGCCACCGCGTTACACAAGGGCAGAGCTGGAGCAAGGCCGTGTTTAGGAAATCCCATTTGCACCTCTGCCTTCCAGCTTCTGTCCAATAATCTCCCTAAAGCCAAAACCCTTCTGTAATCGTTCCAGGAGGAAAAGGGCAGACAGGCTTCATTTTTTTTCAGGATGAAAGCTCGCAAAGCCGCTGCAGGAGCGTTTCAAGGAACGGTCGTTCCCACTCGCCAGTCCGAACACGAAGGCACAGACAAGGATGTGGGAATGCTGGGGAGGAAAAGCCCACACAGCTCCAGCCTGCTGCTCCAGCCAGAGCCATCACCTCAGGGATCCAGGCACGGAGTCAGGAAAAAAATAAAGAGCAAAAGAGCCTTAGCTCATCCATTTGACAATCAGGAACACACCAGACACAGGATAGCAGGAGGAGCAAAAGTCACCACGAAGCCCGACAATCCCTTCGGGGCACCTGGTGAGGTCTCAATCGAATCTGGAGTCGTGGCTTTATTTTGAGTCACGTTCAGAAGCTCAGTCCTAAAGGAAACCTTGCAGACAGCAAAAAGGTAAGTGAGAACTCCACAGCAACAGAGACAAGGCGACACTGACAAATCTAATTAATTAATTTAATAGTGCAGACAGCAGGACCAGAGCACTGATGGTCCCTCTGTGCCTGGCACTGCTGAGGCACCTCCAGCCCTGGGGACACTGCTGGGACAAGAAGGACATTGAGAGGCTGGAGTGTGTCCAGGGAAGGGAACAGGGCTGGAGAAGGAGCTGGAGCACCAGGAGCAGCTGAGGGAGCTGGGAAAGGGGCTCAGCCTGGAGAAAAGGAGGCTCAGGGGGAACCTTCTGGCCCTGCACAACTCCCTGACAGGAGGAGACAGCCAGGGGAGGGTCAGGATTTCTCCCAGGGAACAAGGGAGTTACAAGCACAGGAGTGGGAGCCCAGCAGGTCTCTCGTTTCACTTCCAAGGAAAGAAACTTCAGGAAACTCTTCCAATAAAAGTTTCCTGAACAGCAGCCATGACTTCTGAATCAACACTCCGGCAGCAGATTCCTCCTCTCTCCCAGCTGATGGTGTGATGGCTCTTTCCTTGCCAAACACCTGCTCGTCAGAAAGCGAAGCCGAGCGCTTTTATAGCCCGAAACAGACTCTGCAAACATGTGAACCCACCATGCAAATGAGCCATTTGCTCAGGCTTCACACACAGCAGCCACACGAGCCTGGCTCCTTGATCCTCCTCGGATCTGCCACTCGGTCACTGAGCCAGGACTTGGTGGCTCGTGGGGGACACTCCAAGCCAGGGAGGCAGAACCTGAACCCTGAGAGCTTCACTCAGTCTGATGCTGTAGGTTTTATCTTTCGTGTTTTTTCAGATTCTGTGCTGCCCCAGGGGTGCGGTTCTGAGCCTCACGTTAAGTGTCAGTGAGCTCTCTTCACTGAGCAGGCAGACAAACAAATCCTTTTCCTGCTGGAGACCAAGGATAACAGGTACAAGTTTTCAGGCCCAAAAGCACAAACAACAGTGGGCTGAAGAGAGGAAACAAGAATGATGGGAAAAGCACAATCCGAAGATGTAACTGGATAATTAACCCCAATATGCAAATAGACCAAAACTTATAAAAGTGTGAGACCTCGTAACTGTTTGTCCATTTTGTGACCATTTTGTGACCATTCTGGGTCCACCCTGGGTGTAGCCCTGGCCAGGCTCTTCTCCTGCCCCAGGTGTATCCTTTAAGGCCTTTTAATAAATCCCTACTTTATCCTCTTAGCTCTGCTCAGTCTCTGTTCCAGCTCAGCCTCCCCAAGGCATCAAGCCCTGGACTCCTCTAAACCCGGACTACAGACAGCGCTCGCGGAACAAACCCTCCGGAGCTGCCAGAGCCTCCCTGCCCCCGATCTCCTGAAGATGTGACACTCTGCCGGTGTCTGCAGGGAACTGCTCCGAGGTGCCACCACGGCGGGCGGGGACAGGCGGCTGCCTGCCATTAGCGCCGCGCCCCGCTGCCTTCAATTAAAGCGCTGCATTGCCGACGGCACGACACGGGGGGGGAGCTCCCCGCCTGCTTCCATCCTGTGCCGCACACTTCACCGGCACGGACTTCTCCAAAGGCTCTGCTGGATCCCCGCACAGCCCCGGAGTCCTCGAGGTTGGAAAAGTTCTCCGGGATCATCGAGTCCCAGCCATCAACCAGCGCCGCCCACGGTCCTCGAGTGCCGCGTCCGCAGGTTTTTAGTGGCTCCAGCACCGCCCTGAGCTGATGTTCCAATGCTTTACAACCCTTCCCATGATTTTTTCTTTTCCCCCTGCCAGATATCTAACCTAAAGATCCCCCGGTGTAACTTGAGGCCGTTTCCCTTGCACTAAAACACGTTATGAATACGTCCAATAAAGCTGGCTTTTCGCAAGACGTGATTAATAACGTTGTGGTAAGGATACAAGTTTTTACTTCTGCTGTTAATAAAGAAAAATAGGCATAGTGGTAGTAGTTGATACAGTTTAAACTGTCTGGCCACAATAACACCCAGTGAAAGTGTAAAGAAGACCCCGCTATTGAGACTCCAACTATCAGCATCCACCATCTGAAGAAAGCACGGACCAAGGCCCAAGCTGGAGGTGATAATAAAAACACAGCCAAAAAACACGCAGGCTCTAAAAAGACAGACCCAAAAGAGGGGCCGTGTGAAACAGTTCCTAAAATATGGAAACTGGTTTATGAAAAAATACGAACATTCAACAAATTGATACAATAGAAAGAATATTTAAAGAATGTCACTAATATGGCAGGTGTGGACTTGGCTGAATGCCAAGTCACCCCTGTACTTTGCTTTTTTATCTCCTAAGTGTCTTATTTTCTATTAAACCTATTCATTAAAATTTACATAAAAGTGAACCTCGTTTTTCACAAACATAACCTGGGAAACTTCACATTAAGAGAGGCAATTGTTTTGAGGATGGTGGGAACTGGATCAACTGGGGCTGCTCACCTGGAGAAGAGGAGGCTCCAGAGGGACCTCAGAGCCCCTTCCAGAGCCTGAAGGGGCTCCAGGAGAGCTGGAGAGGGACTGGGGACAAGGGATGGAGGGACAGGACACAGGGAATGGCTTCCCACTGCCAGAGGGCAGGGATGGATGCGATATTGGGAAGGAATTGTTCCTGTGAGGATGGTGAGGCCCTGGAATACAATTCCCAGAGAAGCTGTGGCTGCCCCTGGATCCCTGGAAGTGTCCAAGGCCAAGCTGGACAGCACTTGGATCAACCTGGGATAGTGGGAGGTGTCCCTGCCCATGGCAGGGGGATGAAACGAGATCTTTCATGTCCCTTCCCACCCAAACCATTCCAGGATTCTGTCCCAAACAAAGCAGTTTGCTCTTCCAGCTGCATTTATTTTTCTGAAGTACGTCTGCAACAATAAACAGACAACACACAAAAGACAACTCTCAAAGGCACTCGGCTGACCTAAATAATGGTAATTTCCCGGAAATTTCACTTAACTGCTTGGGAGTTGGCACTGCATCGAGCAATCAACACGCAGCCCTCCGCAGATAAAAGCCGGGGGGTTTCACTTTCCCATCTCACACATCTCCGAGAAGCACCAGCTGTGCCAAGAGAAGAACCACAACACCGAAAATCTCAGATCTCCTTCTGGTTTTATGTCGCTTGGAGAAGGAGGCACTTCCAGCCTGCAGAAACCGTGAAGAGGGACTCAAAGGGAATAAAACCAGCTCCTTTCTTCCACTGTCACAGCCCACAGAGCCCCACATCCCACCCAGGAAACTTGGAAGCTCAGCATCCCTCACAGGTCTGGAGTCATAAAAAAAGGTAACGTTTTGTTCAGAAAAGGAAACTGAAGTGGGAATTCCATAGTAACAGCAGGCAGGAGCAAAATATCTATTTTATTACACTTTTTTTTTTTTTTTTTAATGTATTAGCCTCAACTGTGCCTGGTTCTGCCAACACGAGATGTTTGACACGCCTCAAAAGTATGAATACCTAAGAAGTTTCAATATTTGTCTTGGATTCCTCCAAAAAACAAACAAACAAAAAAAAATACAAAAAACCCCACGGTTTTTGTAAAGTCTAAAGTTGTAGCCATGGGATGAAGAAATAGAGTCAGTGAGGGAAAAGGAAATCTCTTGCTTTTGAACCTCTTTGCTCACCAGGAGAAAGCAGCCTCATTCTCTCTCCCCATAAACCTTAAACCACGTTTAAGGATTGCATTTTGTAAATCATTTAATGGATTAAAACCACATAAATTGAGAAATATAGAGCAAATTCTCTCTCTTTTGGTGCCGATTTCAGCATCTCGTGCTGAGGGAGCCCTTGGAAGGTGCAGATTTCCATCAGCACTGCTCCCTCCCCCAGCCACCCTGAGCCACCTCGTGACCAGAAGTTGGGAGTTTTTTGCTGAAGTAGTTTGGATTAATTTAATGATTTAATTTAATGATTTAATTTCATATTAAGGCCTGGGCATATCAGCAGAGGAGGGAATTTGGCACGGTGGCACCAGTGTTAGGATAAAGACCAACCAGAGAAAGGGCCTGTGTTGTGACAAAATTAAAGTCCTGAGGCTCCAGCAGGACCACAGAGAAAGCCTCTGACAGAGACTTTAACATTTTATAGTCAAGTCAGACGAGAAAAATTAGAAAAGGGACAATCCTGCCATGGGAAGACCAATTATTATCAACAAATTTAACGCCAATATTAGTGTGAATAGAGATTAAATAGAGATGGCCCCAAGAACATGGTCCGTGGGCACCATCCTGGAAACGTGCCCCTCACCTGGAAGGGCTCAGCTCCCACACGGAGAGGTGACACAAGGGAAAACCAGAGGTTACATGACAGGGACAAGGACTAAACCCAGGGGCTGACCCTGTAACAGTGAGTTAAACCAAGCCAGAGCGGACCCAAACAGTCCAGGGTAAGGATCAGGAAATGGCACAGGCTGGGGGATGTCCTAGGAGGGAGCTGGGACAAAGCTATCCTGATTTTGGAGCTGTAAGTTTAACCATGGGATCATGTCCTGGCTGAGGCCAGGGGACAGGGCAGGAATGTCACAGCTTGATGACATTCACAGTGGTCACCGGTGACATCCAGAGCTGCTCCCAGACAGGCTTTGGGGGTGGATGTGGAGGAGACAAGGAGCAGGTAAATGTTTCTTTAGGGAAAACCCTCCAGTGCCCCTGCCCACGGAACTCCGAACAGGAACACACCAGCCCCTCACAAGAGAGGACACCAAGTGGCTTCACACCCTGCCTTGAGGGCAGCAACTGCTCTCCCAGGGGTCAGACAGACCCCAGGGACCGCCTGCCACACTCTGATCCCACCACAAGGACAAAGAGCCCTCCCTGCAGAGGTCCTGCCAACAACCACCACCAGAGACTAAAACACTTTGTGCTGTGGAAGATCTGAGGAAATCTCTCTCTTTGAGCACTTCTGGAGACACTTCAAGCTCTCTCTGCGCTGCATATTCCAGCATCACCCTGACACCCTCAGCTCCAAGGGAAGCAGCTTTGGGCTTCTAGTGGGGCCAAAAAAAAACCCTCCTGGCTTAAAGAAGGGAANGAAAGGAAAGGAAAGGAAAGGAAAGGAAAGGAAAGGAAAGGAAAGGAAAGGAAAGGAAAGGAAAGGAAAGGAAAGGAAAGGAAAGGAAAGGAAAGGAAAGGAAAGGAAAGGAAAGGAAAGGAAAGGAAAGGAAAGGAAAGGAAAGGAAAGGAAAGGAAAGGAAAGGAAAGGAAAGGAAAGGAAAGGAAAGGAAAGGAAAGGAAAGGAAAGGAAAGGAAAGGAAAGGAAAGGAAAGGAAAGGAAAGGAAAGGAAAGGAAAGGAAAGGAAAGGAAAGGAAAGGAAAGGAAAGGAAAGGAAAGGAAAGGAAAGGAAAGGAAAGGAAAGGAAAGGAAAGGAAAGGAAAGGAAAGGAAAGGAAAGGAAAGGAAAGGAAAGGAAAGGAAAGGAAAGGAAGCCAATGCTTTTCTTCTTCCCCAAACCTCTCTGAAACCAGGACAAGATTGAATAAATGCTAAGAACCAGCACAATGCCCATCCCTTCTCAGCACAGATAACCAAGGGGGCCCTTCCAGGAGAGCTGGAAAAGGACATTTTGCGAAGGCATGGAGTGACAAGGGGGAAAGGCTTTGGGCTGAGAGAGGGTAGATTTCAATGGGATATTGGGAAGGAATTCTCTCCTCTGAGGGCGGTGAGGCTCTGGCACAGGCTGCCCAGAGAAGCTGTGGCTGGCCCTGGATCCCTGGAAGTGTCCAAGACCTGACTGGACAGGGCTTGGATCAACCTGGGATAGTGGAAGGTGGAATGGGATGGACTTTAAGGTTCCTTCCAGCCCCAACCAGTCTGGCATTTTATGATTATCCACCGTGCTGAATTCAATCCTAGAACAGCAATTCCTGATGCCAACCAGAGCTATCCATATCCAAATGCCAGGCAGGCAAGATCCAAGCTTTTGAAACAGTCACCACGTTTAAACTCGGTCATTCATTGCAATTAAACTGCAGTGCTGTAATTCAAGCGGAAACATTTGTAACAGGATGATACTGCAGGTGGAATAGCCAAGGTCCGATGTCAAGAGGGGCTTTCACAGAGAGAAACTGTGTTTAATCCGTGCCTGAGAGCAGCGGCAGGTCCCTCTTCTCCTGCTCACACTTCTCCAACACCATCTGCTCGAGTTCAGCTCAGTGCAGGCGTTCCCTCTCCTTGCAGGAACCGGGAGAGGGAACAAGATTTAAAAGCCGCCAGGAAAAGAACATCAGCTCGAGATGAGGAAATTGCCCGGAATTTCACTCCTCCCAAGTACCTGCAAAAGCGGCACACGCCCCTTCACTCGAAGATCTCGGCGCTTGTTCTCCTCCTTTTTAGCTCTGTTTATTGATTTTACAAGGAAAACCAGCACCAGAGCTTTCTGCCGGGGAGGATGAATTACGTGCGGAGATTCAAGAGGTTTAAAGCAGGCTTGCAGTGAAATCTGAGAATCAAGTTTGTAAGAAAGATTTTTCAGGCTTTACTACGGTCCACGAGGAAGAAGCATTTTCTGTAGGAAAACTGATCCATGAGCTGCCCAAGCTTTCATTTGGACCGTCTCTAAAACCTTTACATTGCACAGAAATGTCGTTTTCATTGTAGATTTCAGAAAGAATGAAATTAAAAACAAAACCTGAAATTTCCTACAAGCACCCGGGGAACTTTTCTTCTTTACCACTTTACTGTGCCAGGAAAAAAAACCCCACTGCGTGCTTTAAAATAAATTTTTAAAATAAATTAAAACTGCTCTGCAAGACTCAAGGCACTTTATTTCACAGGGAAGGCAGATTTCCCTTGGTGGGGGGCTGGATTTGCTGTGCACAACACACACGAGTCAGTGACACACTCAGGGCCCAGCCACCGCAGAAATGGGGAATAAATCAAAGTGTATCAGAAGCCCTTTGAAAACAGCAAGAATCCTTTTGGTTGTACCCCAGCTCTGACTTCACTTAGTAAAAACGACCGTGTTTTTAACTAAAAGGGTATTAATCCAAGTCAATTAGCCCAACCATACGAAACCTCTCTTTGCAGAAGTGACCTTCCTTCCAATTACCTTAATTTTAACTCTGGAAGTAAAAAAAAGGACAGACCTTCAGGCAAATTTCATCCAGGGCAAGGACTGAATTCCATAAACTTCAAACAATTGAAGCTGAGAAGCTGAATTCTGATTAATTTCCCCGTGTGTCCAAATTGCAGATGAGCCATGAACCTCCCAGCCCAACTTTCTGCTCCCAGACCGACGTGTGACGCTGCTCCTCCTGTCAATAAAATCATTTTTCCAACCTCCCAGATGCCTGAATTTCCAGACCTGTGAACGTTGAGCTGCCTGAGGCTCACGGATCCTGGGAATGGGAAGCATTACACGATGCTTAAGGCCACTAAATGTGTGTTGAGTGCCGGGAGCCCAGAGCCAACCCATCAAAAATAGAGATAAAAAACCTCCAACAAAAAGGTTTCCAGAGGAGGCTTCTGTTAAAATAAAGTAAAAAAAATGGGAGGCTGGGGAGTTTGAAATATTAAGGAGTAACGAATCTGTTTTCCAAGTTCGTTGTGCTGTGTTGACTCTGCTAAGTGAAAAGGGCTGCTTGAAAGGAGTGAATGGAATCAATCACAGCAGTTTAGGGAAAACACGGCCGTGAGGTGGGGGGGAATAACTCAGAAGCTTCAGAAATGCCAGATTGCTCAGAAAAAAAAAGGGAGAAAAGGCCACTGGGGCAGGCAGACAGTAAAGAGGTTTAAGGTTCTTGAACCTTAAAATCTTAGGAATGGATTCCCACCCGATTTTTAAAGTGAGGGACAGCTGAACAGCAGCTGGAGTTCCGGAGTTCCTGGAGTTCCTCACCAGTTCAATCCAGCCCCCAAAAAAAGGCTCAGGATGAGACAAACTGAACAAGAGGGAGAGAGAGGAAAAAAATCCCTCCTCTCAAGTGCTGTAATTGAGGAGTACGTAAGGAAACCAATAATGACAAACTCGCTTGTTGATCACCTCCGCTGCAGGAACAGAAGAGCCCCAGAGTGAAGAGCAGCTAAAAAAAGGAACGTGTGCCGATGGCTCCCGGCATTTGGAGAGAGAGCAAATATCTGACAATGACACACAAGGCTGTGCTTCTGTGACAGCATCACCGCTCCACAGATGTAATTCTGAGCCTTCTTCAGGTGATGAAGCACTTCTGGAACATCAAAAAGCCCCTCAGGAGAGGGAGCAGGAGCCCCGTTTTACAGCAGTAAAACCACAGGATGACACGCGCTGGAGAAGCACTTTGGTTCCCAGTGCAGGGGCACAACTCAGCGACTTCCCTGGATGCTCATCCTGCTCCACTCATCCGTGGCCATGGGGGTCGTCAGGGCACAGAGCTGCTCTTAACCAGAGCTCAGGGTTACAGAAACAAGCTCTGCTCACGTCGTTCTATTTGCTTTGTTTTCTAGGTCCCTCCTCACAGCCACATGGATGTGGCTGCCCCTGGATCCCTGCAAGTGTCCAAGGCCAGGCTGGATGGGGCTTGGAGCAGCCTGGGAATAGTGGGAGGTGTCCCTTCCCATGGCAGGGGGTGGCACTGGATGGGTTTTAAGGTCCCTTCCAACGCAAACCATTCCAGGTTTCTCTGATTCCCCCACCCAGGGTTGCCTCAGGAGACACCCGCACTGCCACAGGCGTCAGATAGGAAAGAGAAGGGAAAACCCAACCCTTCCAAAAAACAGACAGGGCAGCAAAACTGATGTCCAAACATCAGGCGACATTTCCTGGCCCTTCTCAAGGAAACATCAGGAAAAGAAAACCTCCCCCAGCCGAGGGCGGCGCTGGGAACGCCCCCCTTGGACACCGATCCCGAAGGACACAGCAGGAAAGGTGCTGCCGTAAGCTCAGACCTCGGCAGCTCCACGAAGAGCAAACGTTTATCAGGGTGCTCAGATGGCCTCGGCTCAGTTTTTAACCAAAGGTTTTCCATTCCCCCCTCAAGCCCCAAAGCACAGGGAGGCAGTGGTGGGTCTCATCCCAGCTCCTGCTGGACTCACCCACCACATCCCGGTCCCTGCTAAGGAGGGAACTGCATGGCACCGTGGTCAGATTTATTACTTTTAAAACCATCGCTGACACACTTGGCAGAACTCAGGACTCTCATCTGGGAAGATGAAACTTGCTCCATCTGACGTGGGAGTCAGACATCCCTTCTCCCATAACGCAGTTCACACCGACAAAACACGGACACAAATCTTCGGGAAGTCACAGCTCCCCCCACCCCTCAGTGGGAGCCAGGGCTATTAATTTCAATTTGCAGCATCAAACCCCCTCGAGCCAAAAGCACCAGGCAGAGAATAACCACGTTTTGCTCTGCGCTCTCCGCGATTTACGACCTGGAATTTCCAGAGGAGCTCTTGCGCTGCGTTTCGTTTTTTTTTCCTGCCTCTGAAACCCCCTGCCAGTAACAACAGAATGTCACTGAGGATCGGCTCCCTTCCCAAAGGAGCAGCACAGCGGTGGGACAGAGCCCAGCCCCTTCTCCCACAGCGTTATCCCATGTGAAGGGCAAACAGGAGTGCTGAACGATCCGTGGACGGCGGGGAGAAGGAATTCTGCTGACCTGGGATATTCTAGAATACGTGGTTTTATTGCAAGGGTCGTGGGTAAAGAGGGGCCTTGCCTTCAGCCACCAGCCTCGGCTGAGGGGAATTCCCAGAGAGAGGGAGAAGGAACAAGGGGGTAAGAGTTATGATAGAGGGGAGAGAGGGAGCATGGTGGCTGGGGTCAGAGAGCAGGGAACAGAGAGAGCAGGGATGAGAGAGGAGGTAAGAGAGGAGGTAAGAGCAGAAGTAACAAGGGAGGTAAGAGAGAGCTAAGAGATAAGAGAGCAGGTAAGAGAAGAGGAGCTAAGAGGTAAGAGAGCGAGGTCCTTGTTACAATGCATTATATCTCCTTTTGTGATGAATATTCTAATTTACAGTGACCAACCAATACAAGACACAGAATCCTATAGAATCTACATACAGCCTATAAGAACTACTACATTACCATGCTATGTTATATTTTAAACTCTAAAAACTACTCCTTAGACTTTTCTGTTTTGTTACATTGACCTTTAGTTTCTTAGCTAACAGAAAGGTATCGTTCCATCAAAAGGTATCTTCTTCGCTGGCCAGGCTATTGTTTTCAGGTTATATAGTAACTAAGACTCAGTATCCTACAGCTCAAAGTAAGTTTCCATTTCTATTTCGATTATAGGTTTCATATTTTCAGAATCTTTTGCTAAGCAATCATATTGATAAGGTTTCCCTGATTCATCTTCCCCAACACAGGAGCAAGGGTTTAAGTGCTGAAGCAAACAGAGCCAGGTTTAACACACAGGTTGATGAAAGAGGCTGCATGCAGCTGCTCTTGAAGTCTGTTCTTTGTAGCCTCCATTCCTGCAGATAATTACGAGCTCGGAGGTTCCAAGACTTCAAATGGTACATTCTGCTTCCTTCAAGTACATATATAAAAATAAAAAGAAAATTAAATCTCATGTGCTTTTTAAGTCAAGATTAATGAATCCTCAGAGAAATAACAGTAATGGCCACAGAGTGATAGACCTGGGGGGGCTCAGATGTGGTTCTGGTTCTGCAGAGAGGCTGAACCTCAACCTGGCTACGACCTGGAACTGTTTAATTTATAAATCCTTAGGAGCAGTATTATTGCCTTGGAGACCAGACACATACAAGCCTTCCTTTTAAAAGCAGATTTGAGAAATATTGATTTTTAAGAGGATTTCACAAAGCACTGTTGGCAATAAACGCAGCAGTTGGGGAGAACGAAGCTGGAAGTTTTAACTCCCCAAATGCTGCCAGTGGCAACTCAGGGGAACCCAGGGCCAGGGAGTGAAGGAATTCATCTGGTACTTCACATCCACCTGGAAATAAGATATGACAGTGCACGGAGCAGCAGGCCTCTCTGGAGTGACTGGTATTCAATAAATTATGGCGGTGTTTTAAAAAGAGATACAAAAAAACATGACAAACAAAAAAATACAAAAGTATTTTAAGAATAGAGACCAAAATAAAACCAGTTCTACTCCAAGGGCATAGACCAAAAACAAAAAAGAGCTACAAGCAGGAACACAACATGAGACACAAATAAGTTTGTGAAGGGAAGGAACAGGTTTATTACTCTCTCCCCCAAATCTGGAGGATGCACTGCATTTCACACAGCAATTGTATGGGGACAAGGAGTAGGGGGAAGAGAGTATCAAAATCCCAACGAGTCACGAGGCATCAACGATCCCTTGATGACAGCAGAGTAGTTTTTGTTGGCACAGCTCACGACAGCTGGAGGAATAATTGCGACGCTGAGCGAGGATGCCGAGAATATTTTGCTTCAGAGACTCAGATGAAAGATGTTATCCACAAGCACTTTGCAAATGTTAATTAAACCCACACAGCCCCTCTTTTTTTTTTTTTTGGCAGATCAAGGAGTATTTATCCGTATTTTGCAGGGAGGGGAATGAACATCTCAGGCACTTTCAACTTGAGGTTAAAGCTGCTCTTTGTACTTAGGAAGTGCCCCGCAAGACACGCCACATTAGAAACACAAATTAACCTTCCCAGCCAGGATGGAGCTGATCCCTCTCACTGCTGCCCCAACAGAAGCCTTGGCTCTGCAGGAAAACCAAACTCTGAGATGAACATGGGCACTACAGATGAGCCTTAAAGCAATACTGACCCTTGGTGAGCTGGGAAAGAAAAAACCAAAACCAATTCAGCTGCTCTTGCTTTGGTTTTGCCCTTCAAAGGGGAGAGCTTTTCCTGGGCTTAAAATCACGGAATACCCTGAGCTGGAGGAGATTCGTAAGGATCATTGATCCAGCCTGGATCTGCACAGACACCCCAAAAATCCCACCCTGAGAGTGTTGTCCAAATTCTCCCGGAGCTCTGGCAGCTCTGGGAATGTCACCACTCCCTGGGGAGCTGTTCAGTGCCCCAGCACCCTCTGGGGAAGAGCCTTTCCCTGATGTCCAACCTAAACCTGCCACAGCTCCAGCCATTCCCTGGGCCCTGTCCCTGCTCCCAGGGAGCAGAGACCGGAGCTGTCCCTCAGGAAGAAGCTGCAGCCCCCGGTGAGTCTCCCCTCAGCCTCCTCTTCCTCAGGCTGGCCAAGCCCAGTGACCTCAGCCCCTCCTTGTAGCTATTCCCACCACTCCAAACAAGCCTCCTGTTCCATAAAACACCATTCTCCAACAGGATAAAACAGTAAGAGGGTCAATTTTAGCCAAAACAGTGAGTTAAAAGCAGGCAGAACCAGTAGAAATGAAAAGGAGCAGCGAAGTCATGACCAAAAAAAAAGACAAAAAGAGGCACAAAGTATTTGAGGCGCCTACACTGGCAGGGCAGGAGTACCACCCTGTCCTGGAAAAAAAGAGCTTTTCCTCGGAAGAAAACCACTCCGTTCTTTGCTAAATTGACATGGAACATTTGGCATTTAAGAGGGGAAGGGTCAGTTTGTTGGATCTGTAAAAGGGTAGCTGAGAACATCTGCAAGGTCAGGAAGAAAACGCATAAACACACATGTGAACTGAAACACCAAAACACACGGTGGTGGCCGATGCCTGTGATCTTACCATGAAAATAAGCAGATTTGGAGTTCCTTCCTGTTCAGAAAAAAAAACCCTAAAAACACAAACCCCTGAAGCAGCTGATTTAGGATATATTTGGGAAGGGAAGGGAAGGGAA
>VXBN01006320.1:19565-52769 GCA_013397395.1 Sinosuthora webbiana | reverse complement strand
AAGGGAAGGGAAGGGAAGGGAAGGGAAGGGAAGGGAAGGGAAGGGAAGGGTGGAGCACTGTTGCTCATCCCTGTCCAGCAGAAATGCTGTGGGACAGGGTCTCTCCTGCAGAGCTCACACCCAAAGGCAGACACTGATTACACACACAGTGTAACAATGTCTTTATAGATCTGTAGCTTATATTCCATTTATGTTTACAGTGTAACCCACAGGGCACGGCACACAACTGACCCAGCTGTGCCCATCAGGTCAGGAGAGCTGCAAGCCGCATTCAGAGCAAGCACAGGAGCTGAAAAGCTTTTCCCAGGCTAACCCAGTGCCTCAGCTGCCTTTCCTGGGGGAGCCTGCATGATCACAGGAGCTTCAGGAGCTGGAAGGTCTTTTGTTTATGTGCCAAAACACAAAGGGCCACCTCCACTAACTCGGCTTTGTCACTGCCCCACACAGGTGACACCTGTTTTCTCATTGCTAATCCAGGAAAAGCTCCAGGGAAAACCTGGAAACCTCCCCAGGGAAGCAGGTTGTGCAATTCCAGCGTTACCTGTGCTGCTGCAACGTGGCACAGCCAGGAGACAAACTGGGGGCCAGAGGCAGCAGATGTTTGTTCCCCCCTGCCACCCTTTCCAGGCTCCCTCCAGCCAGCCCCACCAGCCAGATCCAGCTCCTGCTCTTCCCGTGCAGAGACAGCAGGAAAAGGCTCTTCCCCAGAGGGTGTCGGGCACTGGAGCAGCTCCCCAAGGAATGGTGACGTTCCCAAGGCTGCCAGAGCTCCAGGAATGTTCGGACAATTCCCTCAGGGATGCACGGGGTGGGATTGTTGGGGTGTCTGAGCAGGGCCAGGGGTTCAACTCCATGATCCGTATCAATCCCTTCCAACTCAGCACATTCTGGTTCTGTGACTCTTTGCCATCCAGCTCAGAGTTGCTCCTCCAAGGTGCTCACTCAGGACCGTGGCACTACAGGCGTTTAAATTACGTTCCAGAGTCATTTTCAGCGACCAAGTCAAAGTGTTTTGGCTCATAATTCCATCAGTGCCCTTGGCTTCTGGTTATATTAAAGCTGCACACAGAGAGGTGGATATTGAGACATTACTAAAGGTATTATCAATTCCCACAGAAGTGCATTTGCAGTCCACTTTGTCTCGATGACAAGGCTGGAATTAGGGCAATTCCAGCTGGGAGCTGTTCCTGTGTTTTCACACACGCAAGGCAGCTGCACTGACCTCCCCTGGCTGCTGCTCTGGGGTTTTCCCCACAGACATTTGAAGGGTTTGGACCTGCTGCCACTCTGCCAGGTGAGCAGCCCTGCTCCAAACTCCGAGGAGAGGTGTGAGGCTCAGCCACTCGAGGCTGCAGGCAAGGGGCAGGGGCCAGGCCTTGTTATCCCACCCTTTCCAGTAAGAGACCCAGCACATTTTTGGCCTTCCCACACAGATCCATATTTGTACGGCTGCCAGCTCTTTATCACTTCCCTTTTTTTTGCTCTTTTGGTTGCTTGCTTTAAACTCTGCCCAAGGTTACATCCAGCAAAGGCTGCTCCCTCAAAATACAGCACAAAACCCGCTATCACGTTAACATCTGGAAATCTCATTTAAATCCCGCTTGAAAGCGAATGCTTTGCAGAAGCAAGCCCCAGCTGAGCAGAAGGCAGAGAATTTTTTGCAGCACGTCCCTTTGCATGTGAAGCACTTTGCAAAGGCCACCTTGCAGCTGTTGTCGTGACCTTCTCGAGATCAATGTCCCCACCTGTGCTCAGCCTCTCCTGGGACAGCAAACACCAAACAAGCACCACTGGGTAGCCCGGAATTTGACACCGGCTATGAACGAGCTCAAAAACCTCCCACATCAAGTACAACCTGCTGCAGTCACCAACTCAAAGCCCCCTCTGAAATGGCTCAGAAGGAGCCCGGCAGCTGTTGAACTGATTCCCTTTTTTTTTTTTTTCCCCCACCCAAACTAATGTTTTGGAATCCGCACATCCCTGACTAGAAGCCACTTTGTAACTCTCAGTCACTGCTTGTGGCCTTTTATGATTTTCCCTTGGGGGATCAACACTGTCCTTAAAGTTAAAGGTTGGGTTTGTTTTTTTTTTCACCACCACGGCACCACCTGTATTTCTAATTTCCACAACCAGACACCACATGTAATTAATACTCTCAGTCACCCCTCTGCTGGCCCTTCACCTCTGTCACCACCCTGCAGCTGCTCAGGGACGCCTCACGGGGCCCCTTTTAGCAGCTCCCACGTCCAGCAAACGTTCCAGACAAACGGCAAGACCATTCCAGATCATCCCTCACCAGATTTAATGACTCTGGAAAGATTCCCCAGGGGAAGGAGCGTTTACTGCCAAGGAGCTCCATTAAGTATCCAACAACATCCAGAAAAAAAAAAAAATTGGGGTTTTAATTATTTTTCAAGCTGGCTGCAGCCCACAGAGCATGTGCCAGGCGAGTGGCCTGCCCACAGTTCTCTGCATTCTTTTGGGGACTGTCAGCAAGGACAGCTACTCCCAGGAGGAGTAACTTTACTCAGGATAACCAAGCAGTAGGAAAACCCTGCCCTTTGCCCCAAAATGCCACCAGGGAGAGAGCAGAACGACAGGGAACACCTTTCAGACAGCGACACACACTCCTGCTTTGTTAAGGGTGTGGGTTTGCACTGTTGCTCAGCTGATCTCACGGCCTGGTGCTGCTGAAAAGGGGGATCTCCTCCCCAGCCTCCAAGCCTAAATCAGGGGGTTAGGCTGGAAGGAAACTTTCCGGACTGACAGGGAAGGAGCTGGATGTGCATCAGCGCAAAAACAGCACAAGGCTGGGAGCAAAACCTTCCCTCGCTTGCCGCGAGATCAGTTCAGCTACAACGCAGAGCCACACTCTAAATTTAGAGAGCTTTCCACCTCTAAAGCTGTTTCCCCACATCCATTATTCCTCTCCAACACAAGAATGAGCCATGCTATTACAAACGCTTTTATACCGGGCGCTGTGCTCTTCACCCTACAGGAGCACTACATCAATTGCGGGTAAAGTGGTTCAACTTCGGAATGTAGACAAAAACTGAGACGGCGCTAATGGTGGTGAAAGGCAGGTTGCCTGGGGAGGGAAATGATCAGAGATTTAAGAGGAAAGTGGGGAGGGGGAAAAAAAAGAAAACCCTACAGATAATTTACCTGTGCTTGGGTCACTGCTCATTAGTGCTCTGAAGAGAATCACTTCACGAGTTATAAATTAGGCTGCTCTCGGCTCACCCCCTTATTATCCAGCTCAGGCAGCGGCCAGGAGCCTTTCACACAGCACCGGATAATGGGAACACTTACTCTGAATAAAAAGAACAGAGGCAAAAAAGAAAAAAAAAAAACAGAGGCCTTCATTTGGGCAGGAAAAAGCATCAGGAGACCCAGCAGTGGCATTGGGTTTCGCCAGTCACTTCTGTGTCACTCTGCATTTCCTCCTCCTCCAGAGAAGGGAAAACGGCTCCGAAAACAAACCCGGGCTGTGAGGAAGATGTTTTCTCCTGTTGGTATTTCCATCTCTCCCCTGCTGGTTTGGGATTTCCAACAGGTTTTTTAAAAGCTTTCCCGTTCAGGCTGAGCCCCACTCTTAAGAAGGTTCTGGAGAGACTGTTCAAGGCTGACATCTAAAAGCTTTTTTAATTTTGGTTATTAGGCAAAGCTCACCGTTCAACGGCAAGCAGTCGATTTCTGTCTCAATTTTTTAATCTTTTGGAAGCGTGGCTTGAAAAAAATATAGCTTCTTTAAACATTCATGAGTTTTTTTAACTGTATAGAAATAAAATCCACCAGACAGTTATATACCAGTGATACCAATCAGAGCTGGCAAGGGCAAGATCATTCTTTTCCCACACACCTTCTAATCTCCCATTTACATCTCTGATAAAATAAACTCGTTATTAAAAAGTGCCTTAGTCCAAAGGTTAAAGGTTGGCAAAATCCACAACTTGGGAACAACAAAAGCCAACTTTGACCAGAAAGGCTGAGGCAGCCAACTCAGCCCAAAAATTTTGGCAGTTTTCCCTCCTCGAAGGACGAGCCGCGCAGCTGCAGCCCCGCCACCAGCAGCGGCCTGACACTTGGCCTTGCTCTCAGGACGGGAACAAAGACACACTTGGCCAGTGAACCCGAGAGGATCTGTGTAAATTAGCTCCCCGGAGACCTGACAAAGGCTCCCTTCCCTCACGGTGAGCGCTCCCGACGGGATTGAAAGGACCCTAAATCTGTCCGCGGGGAAAGGCAGCAGCTGGATCAGCAGGATGAGGCAGAGAGTTCCGGCAGCCCCACCAGGACAAGGGAGGGAAGAGGGAAGAAGTGAATCCTCCTTTCCTTAGGGGCAGTTTCAGTGCGCTGCAATCCTTTTCCACCCCTCCCAGGTTAAATCTCTCCTCTGAAAACGCTTTTGCTGGTGCAGAGGGCTGAGGCAGTGCAATGATCTCATTACAGATCCAGCCCCACTGAGCACCAGCTTCCAGAATCCTCCCCCTCTCTTCTCAATGGTGGAAATACTAATATACACAAAACAATAATCTGACTCCATAAATTAATAACAGCGATTCAAGTCCCACTTTTCTAGGGAATGGCCACGGCCCCAGGGCTGCCAGAGCTCCGGGAGCATTTGGACAGCGCCCTCAGGCACAGGGTGGGATTGCTGGGATGTCTGTGCAAGGCCAGGGGCGGCACTGGATGATCCCTGTGAGTTCCTTCCAACTCAGGATATCCTTAAATTCCAGGCAGATTTTTTAGCAGCACTACCTAGTGCAGGTAATCCAGGCTGAAGCTTGCCTCAGGAGCAGAAGTGAAACCTGTTCTGCCCTGGCAAAGCTGCCCACCCTTGCTCACTACCCTGGACCAAGAAGAATTCCTCTCCTAAAATTTTAAGCATCATCCTCACAGCAAGATGCCCGTGACTTCCACATCAGCCTTTCTGCTGCCTGTGGGAGGCACAGATCTTGGCTTGCTTTTAGCTCCTGAATCACTTGGGAGCAGGGAACAGAAGGAATAAGGATCCTTCAGTCATCAGCATCACCAGCTAAAAACACCCCAGAGGAGCAGCAGGTCTGAGAGGCGCCGAGTGCAGGAAGCACGTGACAGAAACATCTCCAGCAGCGAGAAATTTAATAACCTTGTCATCAATGCTGAACAAACAACAGCACCGATTCCCACTCTTCCTTTGATTTGCAGCAGGAGGAGGAAGAAATGAAGTTGTTCAAACAGGAGCAGCTGTTCCATCAATGCCGGGATGATGGAGTCTCCAGCATCCTGCTCTCGGGAGAGCCATCGCTGTTTGAGGAAGAGCTCTGCCTTTTCAAGAGGGCTTCAGAACCTCAAACACCGACCTGCAGCTAGTTTTTTCTGCCTAATCAGAAGTCAATTAGCCTGCTGAGTGACGACAGAATGATTCATAAAGTAAATCCGTCTCATATCGGGGCCCTCTGTGACGGAGCTGCGCTGGGAACTTCTCCTTGCTCACACGAAAGGAAGGAGGATTTCACTTGTGCCTCCCCCTGAACTGCCAAGGTGAACCTTCAGTGTGGAAAAAGCTCCACCTGACCATGTGAGCCAATGCACTTTTACCCACAGCAGAAGTTCCCAAGTTTTTATCAAGTTTGAGGAGATCTAGAACATGTTTACACCCAGCTGTCTCTGGAGTTCGCTCACAGATTCAGACTTGTGCTGCTGCCCTTGTTTCTCACCTCCCCATCGTTGCTACAGTCATGCAAACCTCCTGGAGAGTCCTTTTAATCACTGTTAACCACTTTGGAATAGTTTTATTATAGTAATTAATTTTCACGTCACGAAGAAGAAGTTTCCATCTGCTCTCACAATTTGTTCCTTGCAGGGTTCTTGTCCCAGCACCGTTCCCTCCCCAGGTGTCTGAGCTCAGGTAAAATGGAATTAGTTCCAGAGAGGGCTCTCACTATCTGCTGTTGGACAAATGAAGCCACAAGTTCATAGAGTGGGTTGGGTTGGAAAGGACCTCAAAGCTCTTCCCATTCCACAGGGTGGCTGAGCTTTGTTATTTAACAATGAAAAAAAAAACCAGCAAGACCAAGAGAAGAATCAGGGAATCGTTAAGGCTGGAAAATCACAAAAATCAACTCAGCACCACCACGTTCACCGCTACACCAGGCCCTCAAGTGCCACATCCACACATTTTTTGAACGCTTCCAGGGATGGTGATGATGATTTTGAACACTTCAGGGGATGGTGATGATGATTTTGAACACTTCCAGGGACGGTGATCCCACCACTGCTCTGGGCAGCCCATTCCAATGCTTGACCACCCTTTCCATGAAGAAATTTTTCCTAATATCCAACCTAAACCTCCCCTGGAACACCTTGAGGCTGTTTCCTCTTATCCTGTCACTGACCTGGGAGAAGGCCTGACCTCCACCTCCCAAAACCTCCTGCCAGGGAGTTCTGTGGAGCGAGGAAAGGGCTGGAGAACTGCAGCCCTGCACCAACACACGCACAGAGGATCCCACAGCTCCCTGATGGCTCTCACCTCACTCGAGCTCCTTCCCCCTAACCCTCTGTGCGATCCAAGAACTGCGAGCAGGAAATGAAACAAACACACAAACAGTGACTTGTTCTCCCCAGACCCAAAGCAGCTCCTGGAGGGAAGGGAGGAGAAGGGAAGCCAGGCTGACATTCCAGGCTCAGCGAGCAGGAGCACCCCAGCACATACTGCTGGCTTTGTGATGGTGCCACAAAGGCAGCCTGTTCCAGCTGCCCCCCGTTCGTCACACATTGTCCCACACTGCCCCTGCTCCCAGTTCCAATGGAAAAGTCCCCTGGGTGATGGCACCAGCTGCATTCTCCCAGCGTGGCTGGATCACTGCAGGGATCCCCAGGGAGGTCTCCAAACCTTTCCTCCCTCCAAGCTCACCCAGGAGGTTTCCCCTACATGGAGTCTCTCACCACAAGAGATTTACTTGGGCAGAGCAAAATTCCAGCGTTTTACAAGGCCCTTTCCACACTGACTGCATTATTCGGGCAATGTACTAAATAAAAAGGTAAAATATAAATAAATGGATGCAGTGTTCCAGTGCTGTCCAGGAAGAGCTGACCCCTCATTCAGGGAGATCAATGTCTGCTGCATTTACACCCTCTTAAGGCCAAAAATAATGCTGGAAGCACCAGGAGAAACAGCCAATTAAGCTGTTTTTCTCCCAAGCAGATTAAAAATGACTCTCCATTTCCTACCTTACTGAACTACAGCTGAAATTATCACAGTGGCCTGGCTGAGTGCAACTTCACATACAGGAGAGTAAAAGAAGAATGAGAAAGAACCATAAATATTAATTTGTGTATTTTATATATATGAAGGGAAGGAATACTAAAAAACCTTCATCCTTCACCAACGAGCTGGGACACCCTGAGGAGCTGACAGAAAACCAACCTGTAGTTTGTGGATGTATTTCTCTCCCTCCCTCTCTCCTCCCTGTGGTGTCCCCTGTCCAGGAGGACTCCCCAGCTGTTTGAGACACAGGTGACACATCTGGGCAGGCCAGGTGAGGCTCTGGGGAGCCCTTGGTGTTGTAGAACTGACAAATCCGTGCAATGAACTGATGGTGCTGCACCAATTGGCTGCTTTGGGAGAGAACTGCTACAAGGACTTGGTCCTGTGCAGAACAGAAGCCACCAGTGGGGCACAGACAGACCCTGGGAGCTCTCTGGGGTTGAAGGCAGGAAGGAAGCGCTGGGGAAGGCAGCAGAGAGCACAGAAGAAAAGCCCAGTGGTGGAAATAGCAGCGGAGGCGTGGAAGATAAACCTCAACACCGGGAAAAAAAAACTGCTCTGGGATGGTCCAAGGAGCTGTGATTCAGCGCTGAGGAAAACATCCAAGAGTTCTGAGCTGAGGAGAGGCCCAGGTTTCCCAGGCTGCCCACAGGGCAGGGCTTTAATCAGCCCTGTGGGAGCCCTGAGTCACCTCAGGGCAGCACCAAAGCCACAGATCTGAGTCAGGGCAGATAGACAAAACCACAGACTTGTCAGAGCCTCGGGCAGGTCGGTCTGCAGCCCTGGAGTTAACACTTTAATCACATCGTGTCCCAGTTCTGCTTTTTGGAAGCCACTAGTAACATAAACATCATTTCTGCAAAGCAGAGGAGATGGAGAGCCAGGCCCTGCCCTTGCAGAACCAGAACCTGTTTGGTGACTGATTTATATTTATCTAAATAAGACAAATTCTCTACTTTGATATCATTTCTTAACCAACACAGATGGGGAGAGGGTTCATCACCCGGAGTGTTTCTTGTCCTCATTTAGAAGATTCAGTAATTTTAGTTTCATAAAACTGCTGCAGGGTACAAAGATCCATCCCATATCCTGGCTGACAGCTCCAGCACAAACCCACCCCACTCTGCCAGGGCTCCTTGTTAAACAATGTATTGTTCCAGTGACTCAGTGCCCCGGAATGCTATCAGGTTTATTCACAGCTTTTCTGATGAAATTTTTAGATTAGACACACAAATCTCCTTATTTTTAATTTTTTTATTATTACATGGAGCATGAAAATTCCCAGTTTCTCTTCTATGGCTGAACACACAGAGAACTGCAGCAAAAGGACAGCACCTCAGCAACCCAAATGTTCTTTCAATCTTCTAGTAAGAACACTCAGGAGGAAAAAAAAAAAATGACCAAAAATGGGGAATAGTGACAATAGTGAAGATGGTTAAAAACATGAAGCATCTCTGTAAGGACCCCTGGATCAATCAGAACATTTCAGTCTGGAAAAGAGGCCTCTGACAGGGGGACACAGTAGGGGTTTACAGAATTTTGTGCAAATGACAATCCCCCAGACATGAGCTCATGACACTACACGAGCTGGCAGAGGGTGCAGTTACCAAAGGGAAGTGGTTCACCACACGAGGTCAAACTTTGAAATGCCTGGACAGAGGCTGAGAGCACACAGGGGGTTCAACCAAAGGCTGAATGAACTGATGGGAGATGGAGGACATTCCTGCTGGCCGTGGCTGCAGACAGGACACACCCAGCCTCCCGCAGCCCCAGGTGTTTTGTTTGCCACGTCCTGAGGTTTCAAGAAGCAGACAAAAGTCTCCAAGCATCTTGGAACAGCAGCAAGGAGCAGGAATTCCACCCCCTCCCTTCCCCAGTGCTCCTCAGGAGGTACAGGCAGCACAAACCCTCCCTGCCACACCCAAGTGCCCTCATCCAGCCCTTTTTCACTGCAGCTGTGAGTAAAGACCACAGGAAGCATCAGAGCCACGCTCCTGATCGTGTGGATGGTGCCACATCCCCACAGGAAGGGACCTGCCACTAAACTCCTGCAGAACTCGGCTTTGCTGCCGAGCCAGGAAGCCTCGGGAGGTGTTGGAAGATGAGCCTCCTCAAAGTGTTTTTTTTAGATGTCAGGCCCAACCCAGTTATTTGGATATTTAGTGTCGTGGAGGGAGTCTTGCACAAGAATGCCTTGTTAAGGAGTCCCTTGGAACAGGCTGTTTTCCCATTCTGCTCCACGGCAGTCACAGGCTGTTTGCAGCATCTCCCCTGTTCCAGCCCCCTGCCAAGAACAGCCCTTCCCTCAGCCATCCCCTACTGACCTAAATCCACACTCCCTGCTTTAATCACGGCCCTCCAGCCCAAAAAGGACTCCAAACCCGAAATCCTTGTCTCCTACATCCATCCCTCCAGCCACCAGGCCTACTGACACAAGAGGGGCATCTGAAGGTGGGTGCTGAACCTGCTGCACACCAGAGCAGCGTGAAAACACGTTGCACAGCCCAAATGATGTCCTGGGGGAAGCCTGTGCAGCCCGTGGCCCCGTGCAGACGGCACAGCTGTCAGCCTGAGACTCCCCACTCCTTAAGATATGCAGAGAGAAGGAGAATTCAATGGGATTGACTGATCCCAGCTCCTGGAGTCAGCAGATCTGGCTCAGAGCGCACACACTGGGATTGGAGCTGTCGATGAGGACCTCGGCACGGCGGCACCGTTTGTCCTTCAGGTGCCCCCACATCCTGCTGCTGCTCCCAGTTTTGTTATTCACTGCTGAACTCTTCACAGGAGCTCTGCTTCCCCTGAGGGGAGTCCCTGCTGGGTCTGGCAGGGCACAGAGATTCCCTGGGTCCAGGGGTACAACAAGAAATGCTGCAATACACAGGAATAGACACTTGAGCCCCAGGACACCCTGCGTGCACTGGTTGGATGTGGCAGAAATGAGGAAGCCACAAATAAGTTTGTTTGTCTTTCCCTTCTTTCCCAGAAGCACAGGAATTCCCTGCCCTGCTCCCTGCATACAGCCACACCAACCTGATGACACAACCCAGTCTCTAAATGCATTATTCCATCCTTGACTTTTGTTCAATGAACACTTTCAGTTTCAAGATCCATCATCCCACATTATCCTCAGGGAATCGCCTGCTGGGGCTGTCACGATGAACTCAACTGCTGCAGCTCCCACACTCACCTAAATTTCACAGCATCCCCCTGGCTCTCAGACACCCGTACCAGGCAATTCCCTCTTCCAGTCTGGCCACACCACTGCACCACACGGGCCAAGACGTTCCACTTGATCAGGATTTAGTAGCTCGAGTGTTTACTCCCTCACAGCAGCGAGTTCTGAGGTGTTTGCAGACACCCCACAGAGCACGGGCTCGTTATTACAGCCCGTTAACACGCACACGAGAAATTTTAATGTGCAAAAATTCCCCATGAAATGAAGATTTTCTCCTCCACTTTCAGGGCAAACCTGCCATCCTTACCACGAACTGGACAACGCTTTCCAGTGGTTTTTTTCCCTGCTCTTTTCCGCCCACCAGTCCAGTCATCACTCATTTGGCTGATTTCACAGCACTCCTTTATGAGCAACCCCGGCATGTGCCTCATCCACCCTCCCTCACTCAGTTCCAACACCTCCAGCAAGGCTGGGACAGCTCTGGGCAGCATTTCCACTCCTGACCCTGCAGCACAGGAAGCCTCAGGTGACACCTTTAGAGCTTTAGTGTCGATTCCCCACAGCCCCGAGCAGGTACCAGGTGGAATCGCAGCAGTTCTCTGCTCTGCCGCTGCTGGAAGTGCAGTGAGGACACAATTTACCGCTCCTGACAAAGGCAGCTGGAGCACACTTCCCCCAAAACAAGAGTCAGGCCAAGGAAGCTTGTACTTTTAGGAAAACACTGCCCAAGCATGCAGACTTAATGCTGTGCCCCAACGGAGGCAATTTGAGGCTGACATCAGGCACTAAAAAAGTTTCATTCGTGAAATATGAAGGTACTCACTGTACACGGTGCTCAGCTGGCAGACTGGAATCTGTGGCTCTCTACTCATCTGTCTGGAGCCTGTAAGAGAGGGAAAAGAGCTGTAAATATAGATAAAGTGACCCAAAAAAAAAAAAAATGTTAACAATTTTTTTGAATCAAGAAGTAGGCCAGGTAATCAATGCAAAACAGACACACTCACCTCCCCAGCCCTGAGGTCAAGAACTCAAGAAGAAAAGAGCTGTAAATATAGATAAAGTGACCCAAAAAAAAAAAAAATGTTAACAATTTTTTTGAATCAAGAAGTAGGCCAGGTAATCAATGCAAAACAGGCACCGAGGTCAAGAACTCCAAGCACCTGCAAAGCTCCCACAGCAAGGTCTCTCAAGCAAAAGCTGTGATGCTGGAAAACAACTACAGCACCGGCTGCCTCTGGAGGCTGTCGAGGTCAGACCTGATGCAGCCCAGGAGAAAAGCAAGGTGTTTATACCTGAGAGCAGCAGCAGCTCTCCCAAAGCCACTCAGAGAGAGTGAATCACAGAGCTCCCTGTGACACCTCCTGGTCCCCAAAGCACCATTAGCACACGCCAGGGGAACAAATGTTTATGCACACCCCTCAAGGGTGACAGTGGGCTCTGATCTGGAGTGCACCGAGGAAGTTTCCCCTCTAATGCATTTGTTGTTTCTACACACTTCATCCCCTTTAATGAGGCGCCGCTGAAGTCCCGCTTAAACCCGTTTTGATTAAGGAAAAGATTATCCATGGAATTGCCAGCCGGACGCGTTGGTATACATCACACACACAGCAACTGTGCTTCAGGGAGACATTAAATCCCCCTTCAATTAATAGAGGCACCTCTTAAAACGAGCATTAAATAATTCCCCACAATGCAGCAAGACAACTGGCTACTCCAGTGAATTGGAATAGAAATAACTTCCCATCTCTCCACCGACAAAATCCCAATCAAAGCTCGCCCTTAAAAACAAGAGGTCAGTGAGGAGGGATGGGGGGGCAGGAATGGTACTACCTCAGTGCTATTGTGTGCCTGTATTAAAAGCTCTTCATCAAAAAAATTAAATGAAACGGATGCCTTTCGTGTTTATCAATAACAGAGCTAATGGTTTTTATGTAAATGCCATTACTTTCAGCCAGATCTGCAAGAGACTGGAGCCACACGGCCCCGTCCCCCCTTGCAAGAGACTCCCTTCAGGCAGCCAATCTAAATGCAAATTACAATCAAAAGCAAAACCAAGAGTTTTCCTGGATGATACTGAACACATAAAACTAGGGACAAAGCAGGGATGTTTAATACCAACCCTCCCCTCCTGGAAAGACCTCCTGATCTCACATTGCTCTTCTGTCCCGAGCACACAGGAAAATTAAAGTGTCACTTGGTTCTCATTTACAGTCGTATTATTTACCAGCTTCTTCCCTTCAGTGTTAGGAAAAAAAAAAAAAGGGGGGGGGGATGTTCTTGTGCAGAGAGAATCACCTCTAGGAGATGTTTCCCCCACAAAGGGAGCACTCCATCAGCAAGGATATTAAATCAGAGCCATAATAAAGCCCCGGTCGGATTTGCCAAGAACAAGCTGCACTTCCACATTTTCGGGAGGAAACGTCTCCTTGGAATGGGAGCCGTTTTGCAAATGAAGGAAGGAGGTGTTACTACAGGATGGTTATTAAGAGGCAGAGACACAGAGCTGTTGTCACTTACCAGGAGCACCGTGTCCCTGCAGCATAAAAGCTTTTTGAAGAACACTTAAATCCCCACCCCTACCTGGAGCAGGGCTTTGTCAGCGCCGATTAAAACGAGGTTCTGATGGCAAACCTGAAAAGGACTGATCTTAGCAAGGAGAAGGCACAGAGGAGAAGCTGAGATTAAAACAAAAAAAAGGGCAAAAAGCTGACAACCCAACTTTGGCCGAGTCTAACTACCACAGGCAGCTCCACACCGAACCTCCACTCCCCAAGAGGAGCACAAATCCTCGGAGGGACGCTGCTAATTAACCGTGGGGCTCGTTACACGGGCGGGGAGCAGAGCCCTGCTAATTAACATTAATAACTGCGAGACCACTGCTCGCTGGATTTTGGGCACGAGCCAGCAAGAAGCCGGGTGAAGTGGGAAAGCAGAGGGACAACAGGGCGCAGCGGGCGCCTGGTTCGCTTCCTTGGGTGTCTGTAATTAAATAATTTATCATCGTGCTCCCGTGCCCACGAGTGAATGTGCAGCCTGTAAACAAAGCACCTCCTGGTATGCAAAGCCTTGCTGAATCTGAAAGTCTGACTGCCTGTGCAAAGAGGTTGTCAAATTAAAAAGCTCAGCCCTGACTGCCTTCCCTCAGAAACTTTTCTGGTGGGCCAGCAGTTCAGAAAACTCATCAACTTCTTCTTCATCTGTTCTGTCTCACAGATCTGTTGTTCTGTACACAAAACCTCTGGCTTTCAGTCCTGGATCACAACTCAAGAGTTGCTAAGGCTCCCTTCTCCTCCTTCCCTTCCTCCATAAAGCTTGTGAGGGAAGTTTTGGGTCCTCTCTAGCGAAAGGAGACTGGGACCCCCAACTTGGGCCTTGTCACCCACACCGACCACGCAGGATCAACCTACGAGCAATGAGAGGTGGATCCAAAACAAGCAGATCTCCTTTTTTCCCCCCACTCTGGAGCTGCTGTGCGAGGCCTGACGCTGTCACTGCCAGAACCACTCAGGATTTCACACCCAGCCACAACCCTGGGCGAGCAGAGCCTGATTTCACAGCCTTGCTCTGACTTCGGCTGTCAAACCACAGCCACGGGACCTTCGTGCCTGCAGAGCTGAGCTCTTCCTGCAGCCATTTCCTCCCAAAGTCCCCAAAAATCAGAGAAAAGCCACACATCCCCAGCCTCCAACCAAATGCTGCTGCTCACAGCCTCCACCACTGGGCTCAGCCAGCAAAATGAGGATTTTTTGGTGGCAAAAAACTTCCAACCATCGCTTGGACGTTGCGATTTTGCAAAGACGAAGAACGAAACTGGAAATATTTCCCTTCCTGACAGCTCCTGCTCCTTGCTGCACAATTCACAGCTACGCTAAAACTTACTCAGCACTGTAATTTTCACTTCTCCTTTCTGTCATCACACAGCCCATGAGTGCACTCGCTGAAGCCCAGGGCTTTCCCTTCGCAAAGGTTCAGGTTTATGCAGGGCAGATCGGTCTCTTAAACAATCCTTTCTTATTTCCTTTTGTCAGAGGCTCCATGCCACGATGAACGTGTAGAAATGCAAAGCAGAAGGAGTCAGTACAAAAAGAAGCCAGTGTGTGTGTGTGTGTCTGTGTGTGAGGTGGTTTTGTCTCGTAAAAAAAAGAGAGCCAGGACTGACTTACGCCTCATTAAAGAGCTCCAGTCTGCATTTTTATTAGATATATTTAGACACCAACGGCTTTACCAAAAAAAAAAAACCAAATTAAAAGCAGTTGTATTCTTTACATACGGCCCTGGAGCAGTCACGTGGATATAAATGGAAGTGGGCACAGCAGACTCTCCAAACACTGGCATGGAAATCATTTTAACGGTGCACACGACCTGTAAAATTTCAGGCAACACCAAAGTGCACAATGGTGTGACAGAATTCAGCTCCTGCAGGGCTGTGTCTTGTCCCCCAGTCTTTGCTCACCACACACCCCTGTGCACATCCAGGAGACAGGGAGGAGAGTAATTCCTGCTGATGAACACACTCAGGCAAACCACGCAGCATTCATTTTTTTTGGTGGAGAAACTGAGGCATTTTCTGCTATAATCCGTTTCCCATCACAAATAAAACCCGGACAATTTCCCAGCCATCACCTTTCTTCACTACCAGGTGTTTTTGGCAGCACTGCTGCAGCCCTGTGTCATCCCCTCCTCCCTCACACCCCGGGTCTCTATCCTGACAAAACACACAGCTCCAAGAGAAAACTTATTTCCAAACCCAGAGCCCGGTGTAGCTAATTCTGGCCTAATTACTAATGCAAATGATCTCTCCCCGGCTCGATGGCAACGATAAACGATGGCCAATCACACGGGCAGAGGCGGGCACTGGACAGAACAACGAGGCACACCCAGAGCAAGCATGTCTTGCAAACCACTAAACACACATTTCTGTGCTCTACGTGGGCAGCAACTGCTGTCCGGAATACTGTAACAGCAGAAACTGCACTGGGGGAGAAAAAAAAAACATCACCACAACATAAAAAAAAAACTGAGTACATTCCTGCTCTTAGTCGGAGCCAGAACATAAGAAACAAGCAATATAATTATTTCCACACCGCAAGGAAAATAAACCCAAGAACACACGGAGGGGAAAGGAACAAGCCTCCAAAGCAGATCTGCAAAATAGTTCAGGGCTTCTGCGCTGGGCTGTGATTTCCCAGCACGAATCAGGAGAGTAAAAGAGTACAGGGAAGCCAACGTGGTGGTGAGGAACACCTCAGATCCCACAGCACTCCCTCCTCTGCCCCGTTCCCCTCACGGCCTGCCCAAAACCCTGCACACCCTTCAGCACATGTGACCACGTTTCATTTGGCCTGAAATGACCCTACAAACAGAAAAAAAACCCACGTTTTCTTGCCTTTTTTTGCATCAAGCTCAAAGAGTGATCAACCCCACCAGTGACTGCTGGTCCCACCTGCCCAGAGCTGCTCATCCACAAGAAGTCCAACATCCCAAGGTCCCCAGCTGGGAGAGCAAAAAACTCCAAACCCAAAAATCCCTGAAGGCTGGAAGCAGACAGGAGCAGCAGCAGAGCCTCTGTGCTCCATCCAGACGGCAGACTCACTCTTCACCGATAAGTAAAAGCACTTTAAGGAGAGGGGTTTTTTTTTCCCCCCTCCCTTCACTTAGTTTTAAACGGCTGAAGAATTTCCTCTGTGAATGCTCCCAATTGTGGCTCACTGCTGGGTTATTTTTAAAAGCACAGGACCAGATTTTCGAGGCCCTGAATGAGGAAATGCAAAGCTTTTATTAAGCAATAATAGCCCAGACAATGGTCACGATTTCCCAAGGGTCTGAACACGGCGGGCTGACAATGAGCTTTATTCCTCCACAAAAGCCCCTTCACAGGCTCGGGAGGGTTTGCTTTGTACGATCCAGGCTCGAGTTAGGGAGTTCAAACAGAAAGCTCCTTGGTCGTTTTCAGCGTGATTTCCTCCACCGGTGCACATCTGATCAGAGGGACAAAAATCACTGGGAAAAGGAGATTGCACTGTCTCATTGCCTCCTTGGAGGCATCACCCCGTCCAGCTGGACCCTTCCCCTGCAGATGGATCCCAGCTGACAAACAGGCCAATATTCCCAGGGTCGGGAGAGGGAAACAAAACCTTTCAGCTTCCTTTATTGCTATCTGAACCACTTCAGAATGCCTCTCACTAAAATGGCCAGAGAAACCCTTCAAACCTCAGACCTGCCGCCACGGGGTATAATCAGACTCAGCGGCCACATCAGCTCTTCTCTCCTTCCAAACAGGAGGAAGTTACAGCTCTGAGGAGCTTGTGCAGTCTCCAAACCCAGCCAGCAGCCGAGGTCTGGCCATGCTAGTGCCCAGTTTCACCCGGTAAAGCTGGGCACAGGTGATTCCCAGCACACCTGAACCAGCCTGGCTGGCTCTCTCTGCAGCCGGCGTGAGCAGCAGGCGCTGCCGGGGCACAGAAAATCAGATTTGGTTCAAGATGTCTAACTGTCCTGCAGGAAGGGCTGTATTTTCTCTGCTGGTTATTATAAAGCAGATCTCGAGAAAGGAGGACAAAAAAAAAAAAAATAAATAATTTGATAAACAACCAGATCCGTAGAAAAAAGTCCAAACCTAAATGTCTCCCACGCGAATGCTGTCCTCACCTCCAGCAGAAAAGCAGCTAACACCATGAATCCAGGAGCTCTTCCAACCAAAACAAGTGCATTTCTGTCCTCCCACCACCTCCCCTCTTCCCTGTCCCACTGAAAGCACAGTGTGGCTGCACAGCAAACCAAGATTACAACTAAACCTCACGAANCCCAGCACACCTGAACCAGCCTGGCTGGCTCTCTCTGCAGCCGGCGTGAGCAGCAGGCGCTGCCGGGGCACAGAAAATCAGATTTGGTTCAAGATGTCTAACTGTCCTGCAGGAAGGGCTGTATTTTCTCTGCTGGTTATTATAAAGCAGATCTCGAGAAAGGAGGACAAAAAAAAAAATTAAATAACTTGATAAACAACCAGATCTGTAGAAAAAAGTCCAAACCTAAATGTCTCCCACGCGAATGCTGTCCTCACCTCCAGCAGAAAAGCAGCTAACACCATGAATCCAGGAGCTCTTCCAACCAAAACAAGTGCATTTCTGTCCTCCCACCACCTCCCCTCTTCCCTGTCCCACTGAAAGCACAGTGTGGCTGCACAGCAAACCAAGATTACAACTAAACCTCACGAACAAGAACCGAGCTTAGATGTGATCTGAGCCCTCCCCAAAGCGCTCTGCCACACAGCCAGGAGAGACCACAGCAGCTCTTTCTTCCAGCCCACCACAGCCTCCAGGGGCCGTGGAAACACTTCCTCATCTTCTGCACATCTGTCAGCCAGTCCACAACCAAGAGAGCTCGTGTGCCCAAAAGGAGAAAACACTTCAAACCCCTTCAGAGACACCTGCAATGCACCTGTTGGTGCAGCTCCATCACAGCTGCACACTCCGGCACCTCAGAGGTGAGATCTCTGTGCCTGCTGCACCAGAGATCCTGCTCAGAATGGTACAGACACTAGAAAATGCTTCCAAAGTTTGTCTACAACTTCCTGGAGGAAAGGAAAAGGTGTTTGGAGGATTAATTAAAAAATTGCTTTGTCCCCCTTGCTGTTTTCAACCTGGCTATAATCGGCCATAGGGCAACCAAAGCCTCCACCATTGTCTTTTCTACTGTAAACTTCAAGGCCTCTTGACCCAATGCAATGCCTGAACTTGGCTTAAAACGCTACTGAAAAAAATAATTAATTGTCTGCTGGTGTGTAAAACAGCTGTCCACGTCTGTGTCCAGAGGAGCGTGCAGGAATTCAGGATTGTGTTCAGGAAATGGATGCACTCACAGACTGAGGATGCCAAAGGTGCCCAGATACCACCTCAGAGAACCCACAGGAGCACCATTTGTGCAGCAACATCTGTAAATCACAGCATGTATCATTTCCCACCCTCGTAATCAAGAGATTTGCTGGATTATCTGGAGCTCTGTCTGCTCGTGACAGACGAGGCTGTTGAACCTCCCTGCAGCTGCCTGGAAGGCACACTCGGGCAAAGGGCTTGAACAATGAACTCAGCCCCTTCAGAGCTCCCTTCCCATCAGGAAAACTCTCGGAGTGATGAGGAAAGAGCCCCTGACAGCCAGAGGAGTGGCCACAGGTGACAAATGTGCAGGCCAGCAGCCACTGCCTGGCAGAGGGAGGATCAGGAGGCTGCAGTCAATGAGAGACCAGAGGGGCTGGAATATTGTGGGGAGGACAGACAGCAGAACTTCAAAAGGCAGCTCTGCCAAGCGAGCACACCTTCAATTAACAAGCTGTATTTGCAAGGCCAGACTCCAAAACGCTCCTGAGTATCCAATCACCTAACCCGTGCTTAAAGACACACGGAATTGGGGATCAGNGGTGCCCAGATACCACCTCAGAGAACCCACAGGAGCACCATTTGTGCAGCAACATCTGTAAATCACAGCATGTATCATTTCCCACCCTCGTAATCAAGAGATTTGCTGGATTATCTGGAGCTCTGTCTGCTCAGGACAGACGAGGCTGTTGAACCTCCCTGCAGCTGCCTGGAAGGCACACTCGGGCAAAGGGCTTGAACAATGAACTCAGCCCCTTCAGAGCTCCCTTCCCATCAGGAAAACTCTCGGAGTGATGAGGAAAGAGCCCCTGACAGCCAGAGGAGTGGCCACAGGTGACAAATGTGCAGGCCAGCAGCCACTGCCGGGCAGAGGGAGGATCAGGCAGGCTGCAGTCCACGAGAAACCAGAGGGGCTGGAATACCTGGGGAAGACAGACAGCAGAACTTTAAAAGGCAGCTCTGCCAAGCAAGAACAGCTTCAATTAACAAGCTGTATTTGCAAGGCCAGACTCCAAAACGCTCCTGAGTATCCAATCACCTAACCCGTGCTTAAAGACACACGGAATTGGGGATCAGCTGGCTGAACTAATCCCAGGCAGATGCTAAAACCACCAGCAAATAGGTCAGTAATGTCTCCCACACCAGGCAGGGCCCTGCAGTGGGGGAAGAGACACACACCACCACTCCTGCACCTGTGGAAAGGGGTTTGGGAGGTTCCTCCCAGCCCTGAATCCATTCCCAAAATACTTCATCCTGTTGTTTGGGGGAAGGGGAAATCACAGCCCACCTCACTGCCAGGAAGCCTTCACATTGCCACCTTTCCAGGTGATGTTAGGCAACAAGTAATTCACTCCTACACAGGCAGGTAGGAGCAAAAGTGCCCCTGGGCATTACCGACAATTCCAGGTTACTACAACCGGGACAGAAATCAGATCACAGAGACTTTATTATACAACTCTGCAAATTACTTAAACCAAGCAAAAAAAGGGACATGGTTAAACTAAGATTCCTTTCTTGCTCTGCCCTCCACACCTGCCTGTGAGAGTACACAGGACAAAATTAAGTCCAGCTGATCACTTTTGGATGCAGGAAGTAATTTATTAACCTACACAAGGTCCAAACACCTCCAAAAGCATGGGCTGAGGATAAGTTAGTCCAGGTATTTTTTAAGACACTGCTCTCAAAAAGAGAGTGGTGACAGATCCCATCTTTGGAAAGATTCAGGACTCTCTCTCACCGCTGCCATCAGTGACCTTTACAGTAACACAATAAATATTTTAGCACCTAATGAATTTTCTGCATTACATTTTGCTCCCTGGGCTCTTGAAGATCAGCCAGGAACCAATCGATTGGGGGGCCCCAAAGCTCCCATAAAACTGGAAGTTACAATGGAGGTCTCACTGCCTTGCAGCAAAGAGTTAAGGGATGAAGAGAAAAAAGGTGTTAAAAAAAAAACAAACCAACTCATTTACAAAAACTTCCCCCAGATTCACCATACCAGCCCTGAGATCCCTGCAGTCACTCAAGCAGGACTGGCCCCCGAAGCTGCATCTTCCTTGTTTTGAATCCCAAGATCCATTCGTGCCAGCAACAAACCTTTCAAAAAAACAACCTTTAAAAACCCACGAGCTTCCCAGGAGTTTGAAGGACAAGGCTCAGAAAACACGAGGGAAGCTGCGTGGTTTTAGCTCCAGTTCTGCCATCGGCTCCTTTGGATCACTGGGATCCCTGCAGACACCTCCTCCCATCTCCATTTCTCTGCCTGCCTGGAGGTGTCAGGCCTTTGTCATTTTGCAGCAGCACCTGCAGAGGTGAACACACAAAGCCAGCAGATACCAGCACCAGATACTGAGGCTGTTGATCTGTGCCAACACCTCGAGCAGCCAGATTGTCTCATCTATTTCTTTTTGGATCTCATTTTCAGCAGATTTAGAAAAATTATCCCAAGGGTATGGCAAGGGACCAGAATGCACAAGATCATTCCATGACATCTCTAACAGCACACAGCTAACACCACCACCTCAATTTTTGTCTCATGACCTCACTCATTGGGGAGAGTTTTTATCACCCTCGATATCTTTACAAACACTTCCCCTGTCTGTCTCCACCAAGTCTTTCCTTGCTGCCATGTAAGCCCAAGGCTTCTCTTCCCTCCCCTTGAGCTGCAGTCAAGGTAAGATCTTCATTTCCTCCACCACCTGCAATGAAACTGCCTCCACACCCGTGCCAAAGGAGCTGGAATTACACCATTAACTTCAGCTTAGTCAGCTCACCCTGCAGCCTAAGTCAATATTTGACAGATATTTAACAAAGACTACAATTTATTTAAACCCAGCACATCGTGCCCACCAGGACAGATACAGCAGAGATGAGAGCCAGCAGGACTTGCTTCCTGGGGGGGGAAAAAAAAACCACCAGATAACCAGACTTCTTTTGGCTGGAGCTTTAGGGATAGAAAAAACAGGGTTTAAGGAGAGAAAGGCCAGTTTCCTGAGATCAGCCCTCCAAAGCAGGCCTGCTTCCCGAGGAACAACCGGCACTCCCAGGGAAGGGCACCGCGGGAGTGAGAACATCTCGGCTTTCAGAGAGGCAGGGCTGCTAAGGCAAGCGAACAAAAGGCTCCTTGTGTGCAGCCCGCAGCTCCTCAGCACATCCCCAGGGCCGCTGGTGGATTTAGCCGGTGCTCCATCCCAGGAGCTCCCGCTAAATCCAGGCTCCGTGGCCCTGTGAGCAGCCCGTGTTCTCCCGGTGCCTTCCCAGCTGCTCCACAGCTGGCAGGGAGCAGGGAAATTCTGAGGGGAAAGGATTTATGGGAGAACAATGCCAAAGAGGAAGGAGTCAAACCGGCAAGCAGAGCGTGGGGGGGGAATCAAATCACAATAAACAGAACAGATCCACCATAAAGTGCGAGTGGCCCGCTACTCCTTCATGGAAAAAAAATAAACCCTCAGCTTCCCACCCCTCACAGAGTTTTTTTGGTGAGGTGCTGAGATCCAGCTGTTTGAAAGCTGCACACCCCAGCAGTTCTGGATGCTGTGAGTCAGCTCTCACAGATGTCATCTCTCCCCGAGTGCTGCTTCCCAGAGCTCCAGCCCCAGCACAAGGAGCCCTCAGAGCTTCGTGCCAGGGGAAGGAAAAACTGCTGAAGCCACCCCAGGCTGGGTGATGACACCCCCAAAAATGCTCTGTGCAGGCACTCAGTGGGAAGTAATGACACCCCCAAAAACGCTCTGTGCAGGCACTCAGTGGGAAGCAATGACACCCCCAAAAATGCTCTGTGCAGGCACTCAGTGGGAAGTAATGACACCCCCAAAAACGCTCTGTGCAGGCACTCAGTGGGAAGCAAGGACACCCCCAAAAATGCTCTGTGCAGGCACTCAGTGGGAAGTAATGACACCCCCCAAGAAACAGGCTCACCCCAGAGTGGGGCAGCTTTTAAGATGAAGCTGCTCCAAGTAGAAAAATGGGCATTTTTTTTCTTTTTCCATAGGAGATGGAAACGATTCCTTTAAAAGTCACTTCAGTTCCTGGTGTCACATCTTCCCTCCTCCGTCAGCACAGGCAGACTGCAGCTCCTGGGTGTCTCTGACCCTGCTGTGTGCCCTGGCTCATCCTGCTGGCTGGCAAAGTCCTGTGCTTACACCAGCCCTGGGAAATGGTGCCAAAAGTGAGGATTAAAGGAATAGGTCAGTAAAAATTTCCAATAAACCATCCCAGGGAGGAGGAGGAGGGGAGTGTTGATCCAAACCTCCCTCTCCCCCAAGCAGCCCAAGTCCCCTCCTGTCAGCAGCCACAAAGCACTGCACAGACCAGAGCCGCCACCAGCGGAGAAAGCCGCTCACGTCATTTTTCTTTTCAAATGCGTGAAAACTAAGTGTCCCTTGTTTTGTACAAAACTGGCTGGGAGAGGAGAGTCCAAACAACCAAGTAAACAACCCAGGGGCAGCCCAAAACCAGCTGCAGAACAAGGAGTCTCCCACCCAGCAGCACCCCGGGGATCTTGCAGGGAGTGAATCTCGCCTGGCCAAAGGGACAAGATCCAAACTCAGAACAAACCCCGTGCTCAAGGGAATGAGCTCAGGAGTTTTAATTCAGTCACAAAGCAAAACTTAAAACCAAAAAGATGCCTATCAAGGTTTGTAGCAATAAAAGGGTTCCCAGCAGCGTTTTCTCTTGCCCCTGGACAAACTCTTTGGCCGCAGGAGCTGAAGGAAAACCACACAGTGTGGACACACAAACGCGCCCTGCATTTGAAAGCAAAAAAAAAGAACAAAGCTCTGGTGAATGTGGGAAATTAGAAAGGCTGACAAGATTTCACCCTGCTTTATCCCCTGGCAAATTAGCTACTGTTTAAACGTGGAGCTTGGGCATTACATCATCTGTTTTTGGTTTGTTTTTTGTTTTTTTTTTTTTAAAGCCAAACCATTCTTGTATTCACAGCTTGAGGAACATTGTTCGTTCCAAACAGACTCAACTAAACGAAGGGGTGGATCAAGCTTTTTGCAGGAACCCTGCGAGCAGGGAAGCACACACCTAAATCTGCTCTGCAAGTTCAAACAGTAAAAAGATTTTATCTGGAATTTTAGCAGGAAATGTGGAGCCCCTCAGGTTTGTCTGTTCGTATCCCAGGATGAAAAACTGACTTTTTCAAGCTGGGATGTGCAAGAGCAGCCCGATGATGATGAGGAGGCTGAAATCACACAGGCTGCTGCTCACTCAGCTCTAGATCATCGTGGGTCCCATTTCGTTCTTCCAGTTGTTCCTGTCCCCTGTGGAAACAACTCCAGGTTCCAGTCCTTTGGGACACCTTGAGGGATCAGCCTGAGAGGAAGGGAAACTCCAAACTGAGCTACTGGACACATTTCTGGCATCTGCTGTCCTGTTCCAGCTTGGACACTCATTTTGGAGGCTTAATTTTCCCCTTGAGAGACGCTGATCTCCATGAGTGCAATTTTCTCCCAAGTTGGCAGAAGCTGAATTCTGCAGCACCTGCTCCTTGGCAGGGCTCTGCCAGAGTTTTCTTTGCTGTGTTTTTGGAGGGCCAGGCACTCAGAGTTTTCTTTGCTGTGTTTTTGGAGGGCCAGGCACTCAGAGTTTTGGAGGGCCAGGCTGTCACAGCTTCAACAAGTGCAGCTCCAGAAAACACACAGAGCAATGGGTTCTCACGCTGAGAGATTTCACACGATGTGTTTTTTTCTGACCCTTCGCTCTCGAGGGTTGTCAGGTTTTAAAGGGGAAAAATGCCAGGATTTTCAAAAGGGAAAATTGGTGTCATCCCTGAGAAGAGCAGGGTTGGTGTGGAGAAAGGCCCTCAGATATTGGACATTTTTCCAACATCAAACCCACAGTGGGCTCTGACCACGACCCAGCGGCATTGAGGAACCAGATTTCACAAAAGCTCTGCTAAATCTTTGTTAATAAATAAATAAATAAATAAAAGTTCTTTTTTTTTCCTTTCTCTAAATCTGGCAAGGTTCTATGATCTCATCACGTCACAACCTCTAAAGCGGAGAAAGATAAAAAAATCAAACAAAATAACACAAAACCAAAGCAAAGCCACAAATAAAACCCCCACAGACCTTTCATCATCCCATCTCTAGACATTCAAAAAAACAGAGAGAATTTTCCCCTTAAATAGATAAATAAATAAACATTTGTTTTGTACTAATACCCAGGATAAGCAATTCTGGCTTAAAAAAAAAAATTCCAAGCAAACAACCACACCAAAAAGTTTCAAAAACTTCATCCGTGGAAATCTTGTCAAACAGAGCTTTAACCTTTAAAAAAGCAAAACCAGTAATGCACACAGAAAAAAAAAAAACCAACAGGCTTTGCTGTCAGGATGTAATTAAAAAACTCAAAACAACTCAATTTCGCTCTATACTGAGATTGCCAGGAGCTGATCTGGGAGAAAGTCAAGCAAACAAATTTTCTCTCCGAGATTGCAAAAGGTCGTCTCAAACAATTACCAAAACGCAGTGCTGCAAACAACATATGCCAGTTCTTTTTTGTTTTGTTTGCAATTTACAAGGTATCTTTACTGCTCCAGTTATTACCTGGAAAGAATAATAATCCCAGGGATTGTGCAGTTGATTAAATAATGGCATGAATTACAGAGGAACCATTAAAACTGCATTTCAAAGAGGACTGAGAACTTGTTTGTTTCTTCTTCCTCTGCTTTTGCATAACAGTTCCCAACACGGGTCTCATCTGCAGCTCAGCTGGGGCCAGGATGAAGACATTCCTTCCCACTGGACAGGAAGTAAGGGAGATTATTAATTTCACTTCTCAAAACAGAGGAGCAGAATTCAAGGAGACACCAGAATAAAAAGCCAGGCAAAAAAAAAAAAAAAAAAAAAAGCCCCAAAAGTCTGAAAAATTTGTACCCAAATTTGAAATTTTGTACCCAAAAATGACATTTTTCCAGTCATCCCGCCACCAGGAACCTTCCAAACATTTTCTTCCCTCAGTGCCACTCCAGCCCCACTGACAGGAACTGCCTGTGTCAGCACAAAGCTCTGCTGGCACCCAGCAGCAACGAGGAGCTGAAAAATGAGCGTCTGATCCTGGTGACCTTCAGAGCCCCACACGACAGCCAACTGCTCTTGTCCATTCCGCCCGTTCACGCAGAACGAGTCCCTTCATTAAACCCCCCTCCTGGGTCCTGAGCACCCTCTGGGGCTGCAGGGAAGGGAAAAAGGTGCTGGGGCAGCTCCCTGACATGGCACAGTGGCTGTGGCACTGTCCCACTGCTCACCTGCCCAGTTCAGCCACTCCTGTGACTGTCAGGAGAAAAAGGCTGGAAAAGCTGCTGGGTGGGAAAGGACCCGGGGGAGGTGGCCCGCAGGGCAGGTGGCCACAAGGCCAGGTGTGCCCAGGTGGGCAGAGAGGTCAGTGGCAGCTGCTGCCACAGCTCTGGGGCGGCAACAGGACCAGGGCAGTGCCTGTCCCCTGTGCTGGGACCTTCAGTCCTGGGGACACTGCTGGGACAAGGATGACATTGATGACATTGAGGGGCTGGAGCGTGTCCAGGGAAGGGAGCGGAGCTGGGGAAGGGGCTGGAGCACCAGGAGCAGCTGAGGGAGCTGGGAAAGGGGCTCAGCCTGGAGAAAAGAAGGCTCAGGGGAAAACTCTTCCCAGGTCTGGGGTGGCAGCAGGGCCAGGGCAGTGCCCGTCCCCTGTGCTGGGACCTCCAGCCCTGGGGACACTGCTGGGACAAGAAGGACATGGAGCAGCTGGAGCATGTCCAGGGAAGGGAACGGAGCTGGGGAAGGGGCTGGAGCACCAGGAGCAGCTGAGGGAGCTGGGAAAGGAGTTTCAGGGGAGAACTTTCCCCTCTCTGGAATTCGCTGACAGGAGGGGGCAGCCAGGTGGGATCAGGCTCTGCTCCTCTCATCCTGTCCCTGTTCCCTGGGAACAGCCTCAAGCTGTGCCAGGGGGGGTTCAGGCTGGATAACAGGAGGAATTTCTTCACTTAAAGGGTTGCCCATCCCTGGCCACAGCTGCCCAGGGCAGTGGTGGAGTCCCCATCCCTGCAGGGATTTAAAGGCAGTGTGGATGTGGCACTTGGGGACACGGGGCAGTGGTGGCCTTGGCAGTGGTGGAGTTCCCATCCCTGGAGGGATTTAAAGGCAGTGTGGATGTGGCACTTGGGGACACGGGGCAGTGGTGGCCTTGGCAGTGGTGGAGTTCCCATCCCTGGAGGGATTTAAAGGCAGTGTGGATGTGGCACTTGGGGACACGGGGCAGTGGTGGCATTGGCAGAGCTGGGGGATGGTTGGACTCCATGATCTCCAAGTGCTTTTCCAATCCAAACTCTTCTCTGATCCCCCCCAAGGACACTCCAGCATGAAACCTCCCAGGGCACCGGCCCTTGCCTTGTGCTCCCTACCACTGAGGGGACTAAGGACCATCTCCTACCAAAAACCCTTCACGCAGGTTGTTCTTGGATTTTCAAACTGAATCACTTCAGAGGCACCATCTGAAAGCCAGGGCCTGCAGAGCTGAGAGAAGGGAGAGGGACCAAGGCCACCCCTTCTGGCAGCAGGCTGTGAAATCAGTTCAACCATGCCACAAATCTCAGATTCAAAGGTCAGTGTCAACAAGTAGCAGGCAGTACTTCCCTGCCTCACAGACACTCTGCAATTACACTCAGATGCTGTGGAAACGTTAACCTGTATTTCCTGAGCAGCTGAAAAGCACAGAAGCAGGAGGAGGTGGCAGAAAAAGCTTGGATATAATCCCCTCTCTCCTCAAAAGACTCCACATAAACACACAAACAGCCTGAACAGGGAGATCTCTCTTGATGCACATACAACAGCTTTTGGTAAACAGGGCTAAGAATAGGCACAGGGACAGCAAAGTGTCCAAGTGAGACTCCCCTGCTCGCAAGAAACATTCCCAACACTGCTCCTGCTTTAATCAGTTCTGAGGAGAGGAAATTCGCTTTGGGTTCTTTTTGTAACACTTGCTCCCTTGCATTTGTCAAACAGCTGCCACTCTGTGTCCTGGGGAGAGCTGCTGGAGCCTGCAGATTCCAGGTCCCTCCTTCCCAGGCAGTGGAATTACACACAGACACAAGTCAGAGCAAAGCCTGGGCCATGCTGGTATAAACTGCCCAGGAAGTTTTTGCTGCCTGAGCAATGTCACCTGAAACACGAGCTCAGCGAAACACCTGGCGTGTGCAAAAAAACACCTTCCCCAACACCTCGTTTGACAAGGGAGAAATGATCCTGTGGCTTGGCCTTTCTCATCAAAACCATCGTTGTCCCCACAACACAAAAGTCATTTCTAGGAAAAGAGCTGGTGTGATCCCTGAGGGGTGGGGGGAGATCAGCTTGTGTACAAAAGCCTGGAGACACCTGCCAGCTCCAGCTCAATCCTTACCCCTAACTAACCACACCACTGGCCAAAGGCTTGGTGCTGTTCATCACTGCCACCAACTAAAAACAGAGTCAGGAGACCCTGGAAGCAAATGCCAGAAACCAACTGCAAGATTTCTTCGAATCTCTTTTTCATTACCTTTTGATTTTTGTTAAAAATTCTCAGATTAACACCAACGACGACACTTTGCAGATGTGACTGGCTCACAGCTTTCCCTGTGAAGAGTGGCAGCCTCAAATGCGCTTTAAAGGTAAGGAGTGGACGAAGTTTTGCAGCAAAAAATACCAAAATGCTTCTGGGGCCATCAAATCTCAGCTGCTCTGCTGGAAGGGAACACCTCAGAATCAAGCTCCACCTTTTTAACAACCACCCTACAAGATCCCTACGAGGGCAGCTCTCCCCTTTCTCCAGGTCCTTGCTTTCCTTTTGGGATGCACCGAGGAGAACTTTGCAAGGAAAGGCTTAACAGCCAATTGTCAGAGGCCACAGCAATGAGTGGCACCTTTCCAAGGCATCCATCCCTGGCTGCTTTTCCTCCTCAATCCCCATATTAAAACAAAGGTACACAAGGTAGGTGGCAGATTCATTTACAAGCACCCAGGTCTTCCCAGGAGAGATGCCTAAAGGAAAGAAATATCTTAGCTAAACGATGCCCTGGTTGGTTTTTTTCCCTTCCTATTTGCTATGGGAGTGCTACCTTTATTAATTATCTGAGAAGGATGCTAACCTATTCTCTGACATGTATTATTTGATGCACAATGTATTTCTGGGAGTCTGTGGGCTCCTTTATCACGTGGCCAGCAAATTACCTCTAAATGAGGAAGACAGGATCACACTGTCCTGACTTCTGTCCACCTGCTGGTCACACATCACAGCTCTGATGTCACTACTGCACTCACATCAAAGGTTCCTGACCTATTTTACCTGCAGACCCTCACAAGGTCCCCTGCAGACAGAAAGGCTCTGGCAGGGAATCCAGGACTGCTCTGCTTAGACTTTCCAGACCCCTCAGAAAGAGGCTCACAGCACTGCTCTACATATTTAGGTTCTCTGCTCTCAGCTCCCAGGCTCCCCACTTGTTTGGCAGCAGCTTCTCCTCGTCACAAGCTCCCAAACGCTTCCACGCCAACCTTTTCCAGGCATCATCTGCGTGTCAGCAGCAACTCCCCAGCAGATCCTCCGCACTCCAGAACACATCACTTCCCACCCAGAGCCCACACAGAGCAGAGCTGCAGCATAATGACTTCCTCGTGCCCGTAATAGAAGCGCTAAAAGACGTGCAGGAGCCCCAGCCCGGCGTGCTCTGGCGCTGGATCACGTGTGGGAAGGATGAAGCCTCTCCCATCTCCAGTGATGTGCTCAATTCCCATCAAACCCTGCCCTAAAAGGTGGGGCAAATATGGGATGGGGGAAAGGAAAGCTTCCCTTCCCACTGGAAGTGGAGGTGTGTTGATGGGACAGCCTTGGGTGGTTTTAATTGTATTGTTTTTGTGAGCAGAGAAGGCAATTTCCACGTTAAGCGTCCAAACTTGAATCCATCCTCTCTTTGCCTGCCTTTACAAAGTACCCAACCTGTCAGGAAGTGCTCCCTGAGGAAGGCAAAGCATTTCCTGCTCCGTGCCACTGTGGCCTTTAAACAAACACAACTTGCTTCCAGGTGAATCCACGGATGCCAAATATCCCGGCACAGATTGGAGACGACTTTGTTGCCGAACAGGAAAACAGCCCATCCAGGGGCAGATGTTGGAATCCACGCTTCAGGCAACCCAAAACAACAGGAAGGAAAACAAACCTCAGGCTACCCGCCACTGTCACTGTCCCCTAAGATTAAAGCCAGATGAGAAGATACCTGGGAGTATTTTCAACCATAAAAGAAAGCATTTCATGAGACAAGACGGGTAAAAGACCAAGCAGGGGAATAAAAACGTTACTTCTGCACTGGGAAATGTTCTATAACGTTTTTCTATTCGAAGAAACTTGAAAGTGTTTCCCAGAATCCGTGGGTTAATCCCGTGTTCTGATGCCACTCTCAGGCAGGCATTTGCATTAGAAAAGTGGTGCATTTTCTGAAGGCACCGGAATTCACTGGGAAAGGGGAGGGCAGAGGATAGCAGAGAGAAAACATACCCTGACTCCAGGCAACAAGATTCCAGTCATTTGAGAAGCTGAGTGTAAGAGCAGAAATTCTGAGACCCGATAAGAATATGCTCTTTAAAATAGTCCTTATGTCCATTAGTGGCTACAGATCAGTAGTGGATGCTGGTTTGGTGGTTTAGGGCTCTGTCCCACCCAAAAAAACCCCTACAGGATTGAACTGATTGATTTATAAGCCTCAATTTTCTGTATTTCACTCGATTTTACCCTTGAGGGACAGATCACTCTGCAGTGTTATTGGTTATGTCAACACAGCCCCGAGAAACCATTACCCATTTACCACCAATTAGCAGGGACAGATCATCAAATCCCAGAATGGTTTGGCTTAGGAGGGGACCTTAAAGCTCATCCCATTCCACGGGCAGGGACACCTTCCACTGTCCCAGGGTGCTCCAAGCCCCATCTCCAACCTGGCCTTGGACACTTCCAGGGATCCAGGGGCAGCCACAGCTTCTCTGGGAATTCTATTCCAGAGAATATCTACCCCAATATTTTGCTTGTTTGGTGCTTAAGACACAAGAATCCTGCTCTGGGTTTTGCTCATTTAGGAGTAACACCAAATATTCCACCCCGAGTTAAAATCCTGGAGCTGCTTCAAAACGCTCACAGTCTGCTCCTTCTCAAAAAAAAAAAATAAAATAAAAAGGTATATTTAGGACAGATTGCAGGAAAAATCTCTGGTGATGAGACAGGAGCCAATGAGCACGAGGTCCCTTCCAGTTCACTGTTTCTGTGGGGTCTCCCAAAGGCAGAAAAATTGTCTCTGGAGCAACTCACAAAGGGCTGCCGTGATCTGGGCATGAAAACAGGTAACAACATCTGTGGTTAGCTGCAATCCCCAGCCTGGTGAAAACATTGCTGTGGGCAGCACGAGGAATGCCCTGGGAAAACAGGCAGGGCAGCTGGGAGAGGTGAGAGGAGTCAAAGAGTAAGGAAAGAAAAAAAAACTCAAATACACACAAAATATACACGGCCAGAAGGAGAGAGACAAACTGAAAACTTTTAAGCTGAAGGTGTCGCGGCATTTCGAGAACTGATGGGAATTAATGTCATGGGAAGCAAGCTCAGGAAAGGGCTCCGGCTTCCCATAAACAAACAAAACTGGGGAATGCATCAACATCAGCCAACTCATCACCAGCTAAACAGTCCCAGAGATCCACAAATATTCAAGGGAACATGATGATGATGATGATGATGATGATCTTTCCCAGCCCATCTGAACAGCACCCCATGTATTGTTGAGACCCAGCCTCGGTGAAGGCAATTCAATCATGTTTTACTTGTTCCCAGCATTTGCTGCTTTTGCTCTGACTCGACAACTGCCAAAAAATCCATCATCACGTGTAAACAAACAGGAGAGCTAACAGCCCCTCCTTGAAAAATCAGAGAATTCCAGAAAACTCCTCTGGACTTCCCTTCTCCAGCACGCCACCGAGAAGCTCAAGAACTGTCTGTACCACAGCTGAGGCTGCTGGAAAAATCTGCTCAATGAAGGCAAGCAATTACCCCCACTCCAGAGTCCCTGAACCCACGAAAACTCCCATTTCTGGAAGGAGAAATGGAAAAGCAGAGGCTTCCCAAAGGCCTGAGTGGGAACAGATAACGCTGCACGGTGACAACTGGGCTCTCAGATGGTAGGTGAAGTTAAGGGATTTGTCAGGGGGAGATGAATCTCTCTCTCCCCATCATCACATAATCAGACTGTGGTTCATTTCTGATGCTATTTCTGCATGGAAACGAGTTCAAGATTACTCAGTACTCGATAAAACCCGCCAGCCCACGTTCCAAGATGTTACTATCTCGGATATCACAGAGATTTCTCCATGAGAACAGAAATATCTAAGATAATCACCTGCATGTGACACTCCTCTCTCAGGAAACAAAGTTACTTAATCTTTTCTTCACACACACATGAGGCTTGCAGCACAAAAAAAAACCCCAAAAAACCCTAGGCACTTTAAAGGCAAGTTATCATATTATGGTATCAACACACGGCTGGTCTATCAGACTCACACAAAAAAGCAACAAGAGGTCAGCAGACTGGTCAGTGTGGTGGATTTTAACACACACACGGCAACAGCACAGCTTATCTAAAGTGCTTCTCAGCCATCTCTGTGAATCCTTAACACCACTTGAACCATTTCCAGCCCCTTCAGGCTCCGAATTGTTTGGGTTTGAACCAGGGGAACGGGGCGTTAGCCTGTCGGCGTTAAGTTGTTATTATCGCCGCACAGGTAAAATGTTTGGTAAAGACCCCGCTGTTTCTCGAGCGGGAAGAGACCTCACGTGGGGAAAACAGCTAGGAAAAAAAAAAAACAACACGGACCTCGACTTCAGCAAATAACGCACAGGAGCGCAATACCAGCCACGCTAAGAAGCCCAGAGCAAGGGCAGCCTCGTCCTTGCTGTCCTCACCACCTCGCAAGGCAGAACCGGACCAGGACTCGGGCACTGCCTCAGAGCGGGAGGAATGGGGCTGCGCTGGTGAGGGTGGATGTGATGATCCCTCAAACGTTGGGGATCCACAGGTGGGACAAGGGAGGGTCTCAGAATCCTTGCTGGATGCAGGAGGGAGGACAGGCAGGAAGGCTGGAGCCTGTCAGCAGCACCTGGGCACCATCATCTGCCACCACAGCCCTTCTGCCATGAGGGTCCCCAGGCTTGTGGGGACCCCACCACAGTGTCCCTTACTCTGTGAGACCCCCACAACGCCCCTCATGCTGTGAGAGACTATCTCACCCTCAGCCCACCAGCCCTGAGGGGCTCTCCCAGCCTTGTGGGGGTCCCCCTTCGCAGTGTGACATCCCCACGGTGCCTCTCACGCTGCGAGGTGAGGGGGATTCCCTTCACAGCCTCACCAGCCCTGAAGGAACCCCCGGCCCTGAGGGAGCTCCCGCACCGTGCCCCCAGCCCTGAGCGACCCCCTCACAGACCCCTCGGCCCTCAGGAACCTCTCCCCACCGCGCCGCCATCCCTGAGGGACCCCCGCTCACAGCCCCGCCATCCCTGAGGGACCCCCGCTCACACAGCCCCGCCAGCCCTGAAGGATCCCCGCTCACAGCCCTCTAGCCCTAAGGGACCCCCCGCTCACAGCTCTCCCCAGCCCTGACGGATCTCCATCAGATCCCCCCAGCCCTGAGGGACCTCTCTCGCAGCCCCCCCAGCCTTGAGGGACCCCCGCTCAGAGCTCCGCCGGCCCTCAGGGACCCCGCGCCCCCCTCCTGCCCCTCAGGGACGCCCCGGCCGAGCCGCCCCCACGCCGCCGCTGCAGGGGGCTTCCCCCGGACTGTACCATTCCCGCCTTACCCGGCCCCACAGGCTGCCACGGGGGGGGGTTCTTGGGGGGGTGTGTGTTACCGCTCTCC
>VXBN01006320.1:0-19444 GCA_013397395.1 Sinosuthora webbiana | reverse complement strand
CCCCCCCCCCCCCCCCCCGCCCCCCCCCCCCCCACCCCCACGGGCCGGACACAGTTGGTTTATTCCGAGAAGCCGGCCGATCTTCTCCCCTTAAACCGCTGGCTCTCGCACGTCTTCGGCCATTTCCGACCGAACCGGCGGAAGTTACCGAAGTGGTGGCGGAACTTAACGAAGAGAGGCGGAGATAGCCGAGGCGGGGGCGGAGATACGCGAAGCGGGGGCGGAGATACCCGAAGGGTTAAGGGCGGGGAGCAGCGAGACTCGCCTCCGGAACCTGCCGGGAACAGCCGAAGCTGCTCCCAGCTCGGCTCTCGCCGCTGCGCATGCGCGCGGCGCCCTGGGAGCGTTTTCCCGCCTAAAAGGCAGGCGCGCGCCCCCGGTGCCTCGCACCCTCCGCTCCCCTCATGGAGGGGCCGCCATGTTGTCGGCGTACGATGCTGCCTCGAAGGGGCAACCGCAGCCCGGCCGTGTGGGCAAGCAGCCCTAAGTGTCCCCCTAAAACCCTGTCAGAGTGTCCCCCTGGAGCTCAGTCAATCCAGGCAGTGGTGTGTATCCCCCTAGAAACCTCATGAGGATTCCCCCATGGAGCTCCGTCGTGCCTCAGCCCCATAGTGACACGGATGTCCTCCTGGCAGAAGGGCTTTAGGAAAACCACTGTGTTGTGGGAAAGTTATCAGCAGATATTAAAATACCAGTATGGTTTGGAGTTTGTTAGAAAATAGCGTCCAGATCCGTGCTGGAGGGTTGGCGTGAACGGCATCGGTGGTTAAATGTTGCGAAGTCAGAGGAGCCATGTAGATAGAAATCAGCGTCTCGTACTAAACATAGCATGCAACAGATGGTAACTGAAGCAAAAGAGGGGAAAAAATCCAATGAAGAAATAAAGGTGGAGGGGGAAAGGCAAGTAACAGTGCCAGCATCTCCTCACAACAAAACCACATCACACAGGTCCAGTCCTCTGTTTATGCATTCTAATTTTATATATTAAGAGCTCCACAAAAGGCGTTTGTATCTATGGCATTCAAATCCCACATCAAAACACACAACATGACAACTTTGGGGGCATTAGGGAGTTTTTCGCAGGAAGAAATGGGGTAAAGAGGGTGGTGTGTTTCTGGCCACAAAGCTCCAGGAATCTCAGCTTTAATAAAACATGAGCACTTCAAAACGGTGAAAAACCACTTTTCCATCGCTCTGCACTTTTTAACAGTCATTTACACACATGTAAAGAATGCCGGGAGAAACTAACTTTTATTCTGAGATGAAAAACCAGCGAGGGGTGAGGCGAGGGCGCAGGTCTGCCCTTTGATAAGCGATACAAAATCCAATCTCGCCGCAGGGAATGTGCTGTGCGGAAGGGCAGGAATAGGCACTGCAGGTTCAAAGGCTTGCAGAAACAATACTTTTTCTATTTTATCAGGATAAAAATTATAAAAAGACTATGACTACGGCACGGTATAAAGACTAAATTAACAGTCGAATCGCTGAACACACCCACGTTGTCCTACCACACACATCTGTTCCCACTGTGCCATGACTCGGGGGTTTGTATTACACCCTGATCTACCTGGAGCTCTGCAGGAGGAAATAGGGACACCATCATTCCCTTCAGGTCCTCACCGAGGAAGAAACACCAATGGAGAATGTGCATTTCAGGGACAGCTCTGGAGAACAATTCTTCTCCCAGCTCCCAAAAGAAAAGAAGCTGTCAGGGTCAGCAGCCGGTCTGGCAGGTCTCCCTTTCAGGAAGCGTTATCAAGGCTATTACAGATTATATTGACAGAGACACCTTTGGATTTAATCTCCTTCTCTGTGTGTTTCCCCTTCTTCCTCTAAAAGGAATTGGTTTTAAAGAGGAGTTTTCAGCTTCCCTTCTACCAAGTGAAAAATCCATTGCCTCACTGCCTTCTGCTTATCCCCCCCAAAAAATTACTGTATTCAAATACCCTCATTTCCCACCTCTTCTACCATCTGGGCTTTTGTTTTCTCATACACACGTAAAATTTCCACATCAGAAACGGATCCTAAAGGGCGGGGCCTATACCCTATGATTAATAATTATTTAAACAAGAAAATAAATTGCTGATAAAGTTGCTCGACGCTTTCCTGGCAGGGAAAAGCCTTTTACTCCTATCAGCTTCCAGACCTGTTTTCCCAAAGGAACAGGCTCAATTCACACTGCCAGTCCTGTTAGAGACTCAGAAACTCCACGGTGACCTTGAGTTGAAGTTGACGGGGCGGAGGACTAAAAACACTAATCCTGCTGTGGGGAAATGTGCAGATGTAAAGCAAAGCCACCTAAAAAGCAGCCCCACTTTAGATCTTGGCCTTCTGTTCAACCTTTAGGAACAAATTCTTCCCTGTGAGGGTGGTGAGGCCCTGGAATAGAATTCCCAGAGAAGCTGTGGCTGCCCCTGGATCCCTGGAAGTGTCTAAGACCAGGTTGGGGCTTGTAGCAACCTGCGGTAGTGGAAGGTGTCCCTGCCCTTGAGGGGTTGGCACTGGGGGAGCTTTAAGGCCCCTTCCAACCTAAACCATTATGAGATTTGGCTCACAGAACGACTTCTTTAGACACCTCTGTATCCTTTCAGGCTGGGAACCTCCCTTATATTTATTACCCTTCAAGTTCCTCTACACTTGGCAGCTGCAGCTGAGCACAGTGAACGCCATCACACCTTTGTGTCCTCTCCACGTAAATGATCCCCACTTCTGCTCTTTTCCTTATCCACACCACATTCCCTCTTCCTCATGCCACCTCCTCCTGAGCGTGTCTTGCATCCCGGTGTCTCCAATCTGCTCTAAATTACATGGAGTCATTTCAAGCAGGTATTAAGGAGCTCCAGAGCCAGCTAATGCACATTTCCATGGCACGCTTCCATGGCCTGAAATAAACCTCAGGAAAGCATGGAACAACGACGGCGGGGAGGACTTCCTGAGCTTCCAGCTTTTCCCTGCTGCAATCCTTTTGGCACGTCTTTGTTTTAATCTCTTTCTCCTCCCTTCCACAGGAGATGGTACCGAGGTCGGCCCATCTGCGGGTTTTACAAGTTCCACGGAATGTTTTCAGGCCGCGCTCTTAACCTCAGACGCTCCTGTTGGATTTCGTAGGGTTCAGCCACTTTTTGGCCCCAGGGCGCTGTAGGTGCTAAATAGATTATCTACATCTCTCAGCCACCACGGAACAACTACACAGCAAAGCTCAGTTTTTAATCCTGCTGAGACTCCCGGCTGCTTTTGGCCACCAGGTATCCCACGGCTTCACGAGAGGAAATGTTAATCTGGAATGCTGGCCAAATTCCAGTTCGGGTAATTATATTCTGACAATTTACATTTTCCCTGCAGTTTTTTTAATGGATACGGATTTTTTTTTTTTTTTTTCCTTCCCTTACTTCATGACATAAAAGCAGCGGCCTGGTCGTGCTCCTGCTGTTTGGAGCAGCTGCCAGGCTTTGCAGCTTAAGTAGCTGCATTTCAGTGGTAGGTAAAGGCATCTCAGTACAGTTAAATAAAGCCCTTTGAAGACCCCACGGGCACGAGGGGTATTGTAACAACACACCCCACTGCTGGCCATAAAGCATGGCGAGGGCTGGGACACGAAATGAAACACCCAGGAGCAGTTATCTCCTGGCAGGAGCAGGGAAGGAAAAGTCAGCACAGGAGTGGACACACAGACCCTTCCCTCCCAAATCCTAATTCTGCTCTGGACCTGGTGCAGCCCCAGCTGGGATCCAAAGAGCAAGCACAATGAACTGTCAGCATCCTGCACAGAGGAAGGCAGTCCCTGATAGCAAAAGAAAATAAGCTTATAAAAGTAGTGGAAGCTTTTGGCAAGATGTGCTGGAGGACACTGCCTGGTGCTTAAATGGGATGAGGAAAAGAAATGCCTGGTCCCTTGTTAATGAGGGCACAGTTAGTGGTTTTATTTTACCTGGCTTTGTAAAAGAAAAATCACTGGGCCAAAAATGGAGTAGAAGCTTTTGTTTGGGGTGGAATATTATGGATCACACTCTGAATAGGTCTAATTGCACTTGCCACATGCTTGGTTAGGGAGAAACATTCTAGATAAATTAATTAAACGACTGTATTAGCACAGAATCACGTAGTGGTATGGGCTGGAAGGGACCTTGGAAATCATCTTGTTCCAACCCCATTGCCACAATGCCTTTTTTATGAAACCATGCATAACCACTCTGAGTTCTTTTCTTCACAAGAAGCTTTCTAAAAGGCTCATTTTCCTATTTCAGCAACAATTATTTAAGTTTTGAAAGACGAAGACAGTGGTAACAAATAAGCCATGAGATACAGACACATGTAGCTTTCCTTCCTTTCCAGCGTGTCCCAGATCACTGTCAACCAAAGGCTGCTACCAGTACTAGGTGAGTCTTTTTCACAAGCAGTTTGTTGATCAAAATATGTTTTTTTCCCCATCCCCAAAACGAACAAAAATTAATTTCAGTGTGATGGGTCACTCCTGCCTTTGGTGGAGCTGGAGGTGGTTGGGAGAGGGTAAAGGTAGAGCAGGTTTCCCTCCCCTTGCTCTGTAACAGCTCACAGTAATTCTACACCAACCCAGCATCAAAAGAAATGATCTGGAACATATCTAAATAGAACTTATCTACAGAAATAATTTTTTAAATCCTACTAAGAAGCTTCCATATTGCAACACTCCTGGAAATTGCATGGGCTCCTAAAAAACACGGAATCCAAAGCAAGAAGCAGCGGCCCAGCCCGGTGACAGCCAAGCAAAACTCCGACTGGCTCTTGGCACTGGCTGAGCGACGGCACAAAACACCAGCACTGCCTCTCTCCTCAAGGCTCCTTCCCCTTCCAAACCCTGCTGCACTGAGGAATCAGCTGCATTTCTGGAAAATTCCCTTGGATTCCTGGAGTGTTACAGCTAACCGTGCTTCCCCTTCATCTCAGCACAGATGCTTTGAAGTTTTCCGGAGATACCCAAGGAAGAAGACACATCCAAATACCTAGGCTAGCCCCAGACTCCGCCCTGGAACAGATGGCGGGCTTCTAAATACAGACACATCTGGTAACCACTGGTAGGAAAAAGCTGGCAGGCATCAGCTTATTCTGCTCTATTAAATATTCCATCATTTGAACTATATTTAAACAGAAGTTAAAAAGAAACAATCGTTTTGCTTGTCTGTAACACAATCCCCAAACCACCTACGTATTGTGACTGTGGCACAGCTCAGGCATTACGCTCTTGTCTACCAAAAGCAGTTTGATTGTTGGGGTTTTTTTTCTAATTAACCACTCAGCACTGTCTAAACTTAAATTAAAAGTGACTGCAGACCAAGCAGTTGGGTGAAGCACAAAAGCATCGTTTTCAGCGTGCGCTTTGTGGCACCAGGCTACCAGACTCCAGCACTTCAGCTCACCCTCAAGTCCACACAATTTGAGGGGCCTTGACAAGCTGCCAGATTGCTGAGAGTGCTTGAAGCAACTGGGGGAGCGCAGACTCCGCTCACACAGACCTGTGTGTTTAAGCCAGCTGTTCCACTTCTCCCCGGGTTCAGCTCCCACAATGTAAACCAGGGATAATTCTTCCTTGTCAGGAAGACAATCTGTTAGAAATTATCGTCATCCTGTAGTAAAGGCAGCTGGGAAACACGTCTGCAGGTGGCTGGGGAAAGCACCCACCTTCAAAGCTCCCCCATCAAAGTCAAACCTTGAGCGTGCACACTTACCCATGGCCACCCCGAATCCCCTCCCAAAACTCCATTTAAATAATCTTCCGGGACATTGTTCCACGGTTCTTTCTGTGAGCTGAGTGAATCATCCGTGTTTGCTAAAAATCCGAGGCGATAGCAGGCATAAAACGATCGTTCTGGGTTAGAGTCACTTTGGGAAAAGGCTGTAAAAGGCTGTCTGCTGGGATTGTGCTGGAGGTCCACTGGAGACCCCACCACTGGGTTTGGATGTGTGCAGGGAGCTTTTAAAAATGGCTAGAGAGAAAAAGAAATACCCCGAGGAACTGGCTGATAAGGGAGTCTTAAACTCCAGATACAGAAGGAAGAACAAATACCAGCGGTGGGGCCCTGTAAATCCGGGATGTGGGAGCCAACAGACCTCAGAACAAAACAGGCGCTGAGCAAATGGGAGGTGATTCTGCAGGAGACTTTTGGCAAATAGTGAGGATGCTGCAGTAAAAGCCGCTTGTGATCACTCAACTCAAGCCCATTTTCCACAAATTGACTCAGTTTAAGCGAAATAAAAGCGGGTCCAGCAAGGTTTTCAGTTTCAAAAAGTTGAGGTAATTAAGCGAGCCTAGCTTGAGAGGCTGAATGGCTGAAAGGCTCCGATGGAGAAGAGCTTGGAGCCAAAAAAGAAAAACCATCTGCCATTTGCATCCTGAATGGAGAAAGTGAATAAGAAGCACACTGTGGGCAGCGAGGAGAACACGCTGGAGATTGGAGATAGCCAGGATCAAGCCCCCAGGCTGAATGGAGATGCTGCTGCTGAGTGAAGAGAGTGTAGGGGTGAAGGGAGGGTGAGCTCTGACATCCCACAACCACGTCTGAAAGTGCACCTGAAGTTCTCCACGGTCATCCCCTGCTTCCAGCATCCCTCTGGAATCATGGAGACCTCCAGGCAGGACATTCCTGCTCAAGGACAGAGGATGGGGCAGACTCAGCTCTCAGTGGCAGACAAGGCTGAATCGAAACATAAAAAGCCTGGAAATCCTGAGCACAAAGTGCCCACGGAGTCGAAGTTACACCGTGCTAAAACAGCCTGGCACCCGTCTTTGATGAAATAACCACAGCCTCTGACAAAGAGGCGCTTGGTCTTATTTACTGGGATTTTAGTAAAGCAACCAGAAATCTGGGGACTATTTGTAAATGGGGGAAACAGGGATCGATAACGAGAACGCCGGGATCGATAATGAACGCTCGTGTGCCTTAAGTGCTGCAGGTTTTTTAAAAGAGCACCTTACAATGATAAATAACAATAAATAATCGTCGGCGTTTTGAGCACAATCTGTTTCAAGGCCTAACTTTACCGTAGAAAAGGCTTTAAATTTTAAAAAATAACTATCTGTGCAGCACAGGCCTGCCGCCAAAACCGACCGCTAAAATAAGGAAGCAGGTGGCAGCTGCTGCTTTTTCCCAGCTCAGAAGGTACTTCCCCCTTTCCACAGTTCATCCAATTCAGTCATCAGTGCATTGCAAACCCGCTCCAGGCTGAACCAGAATGAAAATATTTCTTAAAATGTAAACCTTCCGTGGTTTTCTTTCGTACCTGCAGGATTCTTAAGTGTTATTTGCAAAAGCGCAGAACCGGAAATCCAGAGTCTGATCCATTAATGCTGAAGCCAACCACGTTGCATAATCCCATTAATACATTTATCAGGCTCCATCTTCACAGCAATCAGGTTTTTAGCCCTTTACACAACTCCCATTAGAAGGCTCTTCAAGCACCTCCCTTGGTTCGAAGCTGTCCTGCTCTTTTCCAGCCTAAAGTTTTTCAGAGCATTTTGTTCTTGTGCCAGAATTGTCATTTAACTTAAAAAAAAAAAAAAAACTCTTCTCCCTCTCTGGTATTTACAGCAGTGTATTTATAGAGAAGGAATCTAATTTTTCTCTGCCTTTTTTTTTGTCACCACCTCACCATCCGGGTTCCTTTAATCGTTTTGGGAGCCGGATTCCCCGTTCTCCAGATCACTTCCAGCAGATGCCCTCCACTGCACCTTTTCCAGCTGGAATCAATCTTTCTCCTATGGACAAGGAATGCAGAATGCATTTTAAGCAATGCCTGGCTAAAACCTGTTGCAGTGGCATTTGCATTTCCCTGTCACCAGTGGGAATAATTCGGCTGACAAATGTGATCCCAGGATGTACCTTTATCATCAGGACATCAGAATTATCCTATGGCTGATTAATACATCCCAATTCCCACACAGAACCCCCAGCTTTCCATCAGAGCTTGCATTACAAGAACTCACATTTGCCTACAGACAAATGGCCCCAGAGTCAGTCATTCTTCTCCTGGGATCTCCTGGTTTTCCTCTTTTGAGGACACCTCCAATTCCCATTAATTTCTGCTCTATCATGAGTCAATACCTTGATCAACACCAGGCTTGAGACCAGTCCGTGAGGAACACCATTGCTAACTTGCCTGCCAATCCTTCTTCAACCATCCTGCCTTTAATACAGGATTTACTGATGTAAAACAGGGGCAAAATACTTCAATTCTGATTTATTTAAACTCTCTTGCTTTGCATTTTTTGTTTGGTTTTTTTTTCTTTAATGAAAGGCTGATTTTTTCTGGTGGAGAACAACAAAGGCATATTTCCCCCATAAATCAGGCCTCAACTGCAAAGCTGTCCTATTTTTACAGTTGGGCATCTGTAAAAATTAATAAACTATGCAAGTCAACACATTCGATGTCTAAAATGGTAAGTGGAGTTTCTTAATGACTAATCTGACTTTTTCATTGTGCTTTGGGTTTATGTCACAAATTTAAAAAACAATGAAAAAGACATGTCGAACTTGTAGTTAAATAAAATTAAGCCAAATGTGCTGAATACGTAGTTTAAATTAAAACAAACTGTTTTATTGTACAAAGAAAATCTGCAGCCTATAAATAGAACAAACTCCTACCTATTCAGCATGTCTTCGTGTTCCCAGAACTTGAAACAAAATTAATTTCTATTCTCATGCAAAGGAAGAGCTGATGCGCAAGTGAAACGAAAAGTGGCAAAAACCACCTCACTAAACATTTCCTTTAACCCACCTGTCAAGGAGAGGACACTCAAACAACCCAAGAGTGCAAGAGCAAACAACCATTTGCCCTCCCAATTACAGCAAAGTTCCGCTAAAACCACTATGTGTGTCGAGATTTAAATTCAATCAAATTTAAAGATGAAGAAAAACCCTCCTCCCTTTTTCCCACTACCAGTGACAGAACAATACTCAATACTACCCTCTGCCCTTTTTCTTTTTTTTTTTTTTTTCATAATTAAAAATAGACTGAACTTTAGGAGTGTTATTGCACTCGAAGCAGTAGAATAAAGTGCATCGTGAAAAGATGCCACTGGGATCGGTTGAAGCCAAGAAAACTGAAAATGTTTTGAAGGAACGAAGCCAGGAACACAGAACCAGATTTAAACTTGGCGTGTGCTGTGGCAGGAGGCCAGTGGAAGCACTGGGGGAGTGTGGGGAGGGAAGGCTCCACATGGATCAGGTGTGATGGGCCAGGTAATGGGCGTGGCACAGCTGGCACAGCTGGGGGAGGTCAGTGAAGTGAAGCCCACCACAACCTCCTGGGCTCCATCCCGCCTGAACTCAGCTGTGAAACGTTCTCATCATATTAAGCCGTGGCATTAATAAACATGGAGCTGTAATCCACCACTTGCCATCTTCAAAGAGCTCTAAACCCAGTGACTAATTCTCACAACCACCTCCTTAGGTGCAGGAACTGTTTATAAAGATGAGAACAAAGGCAGGACGGTGAAGTCATTGGCCACAGCTCCTAAAAAAAGCTGTTTTTTAAACCAGAGGAGCACAAGGCTCCCAAGTGACGCGGCCCCCTCCGTAGGTGGAATCTCCCTCGCGTTCCTTCGACAGCAGGACACATCCACAACCTAAAACATTTGTCCCCAAACCTGAAACTTCACATTTAAAGTTACTTCTCTAATGTGGGTGAGACTGATTTTGCATCTTCCCCGTGCAGGCAGGGAGCAGCAGAGCAGCAAAGGAGGTAAAATGGGTGAAGTGATGCTACATCAGGAAGTTTTGGCCACTGAAGTTGCATTTCGGCTGATACGGTTTAACCAAGAAAAAAAAGGAACCTAGCTAAGCCTCCCCACTACAAGGCCTGCAAATCACAATTCCTAGATTCTCCTCTTCATCTCGGTTTTTCCTCCAGCAAATAATATTACCTTAAAATGTACAAGAAGGCGTTGAAACAGATTCAGGTTTGTGGCAAACTCTCGGAGAAAAGATGCGCAGAGCATCTCCGTTACCAATGCTCAGCTCAGCGGAGATCTCCAGAGGAGACCGGGACTAAAAAAATACCTTAACAAAACGCCAGAAACGAGAATAAGTTACTAAAGGGAAAATAAACCCAACACACTTGTGTTTCTAAGCACCTCAACGACGTTATCAATAAACCCAGATGCAGCCTTTCCACAAAAGCTGCGGCGACAATCGATTCAAATGGATGGCACTTCTCTAATGCCCCTATTTGACTCTCTCTCGAGCTGAAGCAGATAAAAAATTCAGAGATTGGACTTCCTTGGTATTTTTATGTTAATCTGCACAGCTTTAGGGAAATTGTTGCGACTCAACTCCAATTCACTCCGTGCAGCCAGAGCCATTCAAGTACCTACCAGCAATTTTCATACCCCTCAGAGCCTATCTCATAAACTGTCATCAACCCGGTGCATTATCTTTCCTGAAAAAAAATCTGTCAGGAGCACCAGGCAGGCTCCCCTTCAGTTCAGATAAGCAGAGCAGACCTGACTCATCCTCTTTTATTTTTCTCTCTCCCTTTCATCCTGATTTGTATTGTCTCCTTTAAAATTTATTTTTCCTGTGTAGCACAAGATCAGGCTATGTATATGTATAATGTGTGTGCAGGGGAGAGAAAGAGAAAGAAAGTGTTTTTAATCTCCACCAATCCCCGTTTCTAACAGTTCCTTTCGCTTCACCTTTTGGGGGGGGGGTGTTTTAGCATTAAATTCAAATGAATTCTCCCTTTCTCTTGCTTTTGTGGAAAGAAAACAACAGGAGATGCGAGAAACCCAGGCAGGAGGAAATGCTTTCCCAATCCGGAGCGCTTGGACTTGCTCAGGCCTTTTGCTGTGTTTTTCTGCAGGAAGCAGACGAGCAGCTGCACCTCGCCCCGGGCTACTTTTGCCCAAACTGGCACCACGTTTAAACTGAAAACCAGTTTTGTTGGAAACAGAGATGGGCATCCACGGGCCTGCGGTGTGCCAGGGCAGCGAAGGGCCCCGCTCTGGCTCCCGCTGATGGATCCCGTGGAGCAGCGGGATGATCTCCCTCCCTCCTGGGGACTGTCTGGTCTCCGCTCAGGCAGCTGGAGCTCCACCCGTCCCCGGGGCTCTGTGGGTACCTGGGCTATCCCTCACGCCTCGCTGCCTGTTTTTTCATGGACTTACACAACCTTCGTTACCCTTCGGCCCGGCGTCTCTTTGCCGGGCTCGCCTGAAACAGGCCGGCAGGTTCAGAAGTGTGTTGGGGTGGCACAAACACACGGGCTGATTGGGTGAGGTCAGGGCTCGTTTTTGTAAGAAAACAACACGGATGTTTGCTGTTGTGTCACGGGTATGAGCAGAGATCCCGAGCAGGGAAACAACCTAAAGGTTTAGGTGTAACCACGCAGGAAAAATCAGTGTTTGGATGAACTCGGGGACAGCCAAATGTCTAAAATCCCACACTGATAAAGAAACTCCTCCAGCCCAGCTTCTTGGATCATCCAGAATGACACTGCCGAGGCCCCAGGGCAGCTGGTGCCAGCCAGGAGCCCCTCACAGCAATCAGAGGTCGCACCAGGCTCCCAAACTGCTTCACCAACGAGCTCGGGGGTTTCACCACAGCCACAGGAAAACCAGAGCTGAGGTGGACCCAAAGGTCCATCCCTTTACTCCAGGCTGCACAAAGTTTCACTTCAGTTGTCTTCTTCCGTAACTCCACCCGAGATTCTCCAGGGTTTCTTCAGACTATGGTTGTCAGGCCCAGGTCAGTGACAACCCAGGCAGAGCAAAAGCTCTAACTCATCAATCCTTTTCATTCTTTAAGCCTCTCTTTGCACCATCATCGTGATTGTGTTTTCCTTTTAACAAGGCCTTCAAGGCAACATGGAACACGGAAGAGCAAGGAGCAAGAGAAGTCCTCAGGTGGTCAAAGACTCATTACAACAGACAGAATCCTCCCCTTTATCCTCTCTCCAGCCCCCACTTAATTGAGTGGCCTGATGAATTGATGGATTACAGTTAAATGATCTTGCTGTGATGCCTCTTGCTGATGAATCAAGAATATCCTGCCAGAGCTCTCCTGGTTTCAGGTGATGGATTCGAGCTCAGGCTGCAAAACAATTCCTTGTGACTGACAAGCTCGGCTATCTGCGCTCTTAATCTTGGTAATATTTGATTGGATAAATCCAAGGTCATCATTTCCCGGGTGGATAAATTGTTCACAATATCACCAGCCCTCCAATTACTTCAAACTGCATTAACAAAAAAAAAAAAAAGTTGAAGAATATTCACACAAGAGCTGCTGAGATTTCAGCCTCGTGGCTGGGAAATACCTACAACCCAAAACAAAGCTTTGCTGGAGCGTGAACGAGCAACTGTGGAGTTCCATTTGTCATCACACGGCCCACAGCCCTTTTCCTGCAGCCCTCAAACCTCAGGGACACGGACCCCTGGGGGGGAACATTGCTCATGTTCAGTCACAGCCCAGCAGATCCTTTCTTTTCTTTTTTTCTGTGTGAAGGTTTGATAGGAAGCAGCTTGGCTGAACTGGAGCGATTTCAAGACGTGGGAAGCTGGGAAAGGGTAATTATTAATTGGCATCGTTTTCTTTCAGCACATTACAAACACTTCCTAATAGGGGGGAACCTTAAAGCTCCCATACTTGAAACACTTTGGGGACGCAGCCTGGTTTTTCCTTCCCGTTCTCTTCTTCTGCAAGAGGCAGAAATGGGAGAGCAAAAACTTCTGCACCTTGGCTGCACAGAACTTTCACACAGATCTCTGCACAGCGTCGGCTGGATCGAAAGATGATGTGTCACTTGTGAAATATTCCAGTCCTTTATTGTGCAAGCTCCTAATTATTAATGTCTAGGCTCCGTATTTCTGCAGTGAGATTTATGATGCAGCTCAAGGTGGTGGATTTGAACTGATTTGCCCTCAAATCTGCAGACGGGAAACCACGGAAGTGCTTTTTTATCCCCTCAGTTGCTGTAGTCCCTGGTGCAGAAAAACCCCAAGGAGCAAGTAAACCCCTCAAAAGAGGAATCTGAGGTGAAAATCGTCCTCCTCTGCCTCCTCCACCACCACCACAGTGGCATAAATGTCTTTTAAAACAGCTCGACGTGTCCCTTGGGGGGCAATACAGACAGATTTCAGCAGAATTTCACTGCTGTGTCTGTTTTTAGGGGATATAAACTGCACTACTGCAGGCCTCCTTCCGTCGCACTGAGGCTTTTCAGACCAGAAGCCTGGAAATTAAGATGGTTTTGGAGACCAAAGAATGGTTGGGGGGAGGTCAAAAGAAGTTAATCCATGTTTTCTCCGAGGATATGATACACTGGAAAAAAACATGTAGGGTGAGAAAGCAGCAGCTGGACTGGTGGCACACACTCTTACAGGTCTAACAAGGCTTAACACAAACGGCTTGTGCTCCAGAAAAAAATCATATTTACATGTTCACATCCATATAAATGTACATACAGACATGCTGGCCAACAGATAATAAACCCACAACACCTTTTTGGCTCCAGGATTTTAAAAAAACAACAGCCTGGACATGCTCCACCAGAAGTTGCATTAAAATCAGCGCCGCTGGTCCCAGTGAGTTACGGGCCCTTGCAAGGGGCAGAGGATAATGGGATTTCACCGTGTTTCATTCCCTGGGAGGTAACTGCGCTCTTATCAGGAGATGCAGGATATGAGGCTCTGACTGCTCTGATTCACGAAGCAGACACTTGATGGCACCTGCATTGCTGACTCAACCTCGTATCTTGGGCGCTGATCTTGTTGGTGCTGGGAGAAAGGGGTTGGGAGGGAAGAGCGCTCCTGGTCGTTGCCTCGGGGCCTCGCTGGTAAAAATAGGTAAATAAAGAAAATAAACGTGTTCCTGCCTCCATCCCACATCCACCGAGGCAAGGCTTTCAGCCGGTTTCCTCCACCCGGACTTGGCGAAGCGATTTCAAGGAAAAAAAGGGAATGTCAGCTGCTCTGCTTTCGGAATATATTTGAAATTAAAAGGAAGTAAACGTTGCCCCGTCTTCTCCCTGCGCTTTAGTCCCAGCCCATTTCAGAAAAAGGTGGAAGACAAATGTTTTCTTGTTGAGGCCCATTCTACCTCCAAGTGGTTGTTTCCAAAGTCTGGGTTTGTTTATTTTTTCAAGTTTCAGCTCTGGCACATCTAATTCTCTTCCTTCTGGGGAACAAACAAGAAGAGCAGCAGCCTGGCAGGTACCGAAACAGATTCTTCTCCAACTCTAGGAGTAGAAAGTTGAGACCGAGAAGGTGACAAAGAAGATAAATGAACACCTTAGAGGATGCTGATCACACAGGGGAGTGGTGATTCCCAGCAGCTTCTGCCTCGTCTGGTGCTCTGGCAGCTCCTGGTGAACGTTCACAGCCCCACGTGCCAGACCCAGCACAGGATTGCTGCTCCTGTTCTCTTCTTGCCTTCACCACCAGAGCTGTGGTGGATGTGGTTCCTCATCCTCTTCTTCTCACAGAGAGGCGCTGTGACACCTTCTGTGCTTAAAAGTGGGTGATTTAGCAAGAAAAAACACCTACAGCTGCGTTTTATAGAATCATACAAACACACAGTGGCTTGTGTTGGAAGGGAACTTAAAAGTTCATCTCATTCCAACCCCCTGCCATGGACAAGGACGCCTTTCACTAGACCAGGCTGCTCTGAACTCCTCCAACGTGGTTTTCTGTGGAGGTTCATCCCCATGGCATGACCCAGGCTGGGTTATCTATGCTGGACAAGGATAACATGGGAGAGGATTCTCTACGCCTCGTGTCCCTCTTGATGTTTTACTCATCACGGGTGCAAACGGGACCTCAGGGGGGTCAGGCTGAAGGTGCCCTGCTGTCCTGGTGGAGAGACACTGTGCAAGAGAGCCAGAGCCTTCCCCCTGCACCTCCTCCCAGCCTGGAGCCCACAGGCTTGGCACACAAAACACCCACGCCAGCTCTGGAGACCTTTGGGGTGATCCAGGAGGAGACGTTCCCCACGGGCTGGTGAGGGGAATGGCCAATCCCAGCTCCCACCCTTCCCACGGTGGTGGCAATGGCCCCACCAAACCCAAACCCTGGAAGAGCCAGAGGATTCACAGCAAACAGCAACAGGGGTTGACAGCCTCGATGCCCAGCGCCAGGGCTGAGCCTCCTTTCCAGGGCAGTCGTGTCTCGTCAAGCCTCGGCTGAGCCCCGGCCCAGGCTGGGGCTTGCCCAACTTCCCAGGGCGGCCTGGCTGGTGACTAATTACCCCTGACTAATGATCACCTCTTCCCTCCATCCTGGCACTTCTGCTGGCACCCATTCATTTGGCACAAAGCCCCTTTGGGTTCCCTTCCCTCGGCGACCCCGCTGCTCCACCAGACGTGGTCAGAGCTGGGCCAGAGCCATCAGGGATGGACAAGGAGCCTCCCGTTAAACCTCCAGGTTTTTGGGAGCTGCCTCCAGCTACAACCACCACCAGAGCTGTGCCTGTCTCCAGGTGTGCCGAGCAGCCAACCCGTGCCCCCCCTGCATTCCCGTTTGGAGGTCCATGGAATTTTCCCCATCCCAGCTCATCTCTGCGGTTTAATTAATCCCAAACAGAAACTCAGGGGAGGGTGGCTGGGACAGCACACAGCCATTAAATAAAATATAAACACCTCATCCATACTTAACATCAGGTTTTGATCTGCGCTGTTTTTCCTTTCCTTCCCTTTTTCAAGGTGATTTGCAATTTCTTTGGTTGCATTTTGGGAAGGGGAGGGCTGACTTACTGCGTAATCTCGTTTTTGATCTATTATTAAATGCCGGCTTTTTTTTTTCTTTTTTTTTTTTTTTTTTCTTTTTTTTTCTTTTTTTTTCTTTCTTTTTTTTTTTTTTACCCTTTCTCCTGGAAGCCAGAAGCCCTAGCAGGAATAACAGCCAGAAAGCGAGGTGAACTGAGAAATGAAAAGCTGCAAGAGAAAGAATTTCTTGGGCTTTTGTTTGAAATTTTCAGAGTTTTCTGATTTTTCGGTTGGCAAAAATCTCAGATTGGCAAACCAAGGCCAGAGGCAGGACTCAGTGGAAGTCTGGGACAGCACCACAGCACATGAGGGCAGTGGCACTCAAGGCAGCCAGGAACGTTGGATTTTGTTACCGTTTTGATACCATCTGAAGGTGGATCACGCTGGAGATTCATCAGAGCTGATGGGTGATTTTCATCACCCTCTTTGCCTCCTTCCAGCCCCTCTGCACCGCTGGCAGCGATTCCCCCTTCTGCTGTGTGTCAGGAATGAGGAGTTTCTCCTCCTTTGGCACCAGGGCTCTCTCCCACCTCCCAGCCAGAGGAGCCCAGAGCGAGCCTGGCTTTGCTGCCAGCTCCTGCTGAGGGCTGGATGCTCCCCTGGCCACCACGGCCACTGGGCTGGCCAGCACGTGGTCCCCCTGTGGAGCCACGTGGCCAAACTGTGTCCCCCAGCTCCCCAGGGAAGCCTCTGCTCTCATACCTGGAGCTGACACAGGCTCGTCCAGAGATCATCCACTGGCAGCCCCAGAGAAGGGCAGATGCTCGTTAGCATTTCCTATTAATTGAATTAATTGGTTTAACAACTTCCTGTTAATTTGCTATCGTAATGATTGCCATATTAACTTATAGGGAAAAAAGCCATCATTTCACCACCAGGAATGTGACTCAGCGACAGTCAGGGCCACCAAAGCTATTTTTTTGGGGGGGAAAATAATAGGTTTTTTTAAGTGCCTTTGTTCTTAAAGAGTGGCCCACGCAAGCAGCTGAGGGTTTTGCAGCTGAACTGGGCAGGTCCAGACTCATTCTGAAGGAAAAAGCATCCCTGGGCCACATTCCACAGAAAACTCTCTGGTTTTTCCAAGGGAACGCAGAAAGGGCAGGAATACGTGACACGCGGCCTGCAGCTCCATCTCCTTCTGCAACTGGACATCCTCCCCGGAAAATCCAGGGGAGGTTTGGGGAAGGAATCCAAAAAATGGCACATCACAGCCAGCAGACGTGAACGTCCACCGCCCCTTGTGCATTTGAAGGGCCACCAGGACCTCTCCTGCTCCTGCTGCAGGAACCATCAAACTTCTGCTCGACCATCTCCAGGCGGCTGCTTCCAGCACTCACCAGAGACCAACAACACATACAACAGAAACAAACGCCGACACAGGGCTGGAAACCCTTTCCTCATTCCCAAGGGAGACGGAGAAACAGAAGAAATTAAGGAAGCAGTTGTGAACCTTCAATTCCAGCTCACCTAGCAGTCACAAAATCCTTTTTTGGGACCTCCAGTGACCAAATCACAGCTGCCACAAAAACTGACGCCGGTGACACGGGAGCAGATGTTCCCCCCACCTTCATGTTTTTGCTGGATGCGACTGATGCGAGTTTCTGGGCGCAAAACCAGTTGGAAAGAGCCCGTTCCCGGAGATGTACGTCTGCCAAAAACACCAGAGCTGGATGCCACGGTGACATGAGGGATGTATGTGCCGCCTCCTTTTCTCCACCTCCAGCCCGAATCCCATCCTGCCTTCCCTTAAACTCTGCGAAAAGAAGCCAAACCAAAGCAACTGTCTGCGTTTGGCTTTGTCTGCTACAAAATGTCAAACTCTTCCAACAGGAACTGCGACATTTCCATCCCTCCCTCCCTTCAAAGCAAGGAAGACTGGTACAAAGAAGCCAAAAACCTATCAGAAAAAAAATAGAAAGCATCACCAGCCACAAATAGACCGGAGCTGGAGGTCCCTCTCGGACAACAAAGGGAAAAAACCCACCTGAGTTTCTCCACATTCCCTCGTGTGTCACCTCTGGATTTGCTTCCCATGCATCCATTTATACGGAAATGTGACTTGCTGGAAATATTGTGACTAATGGACGGAACCTGTGCACTCGAGGCACTGGCACCTACGTTTGATCTGTTTCCTTGTAAGAGGATGGGATGCATTTAGTGAATTACAGCGATTTTATGTCTCACCGGTGGATTCTGTGCTGGCAGAGAAGCCACAGGTTCCCCCAGGCCACTGCTGTGGGATCAACAGGCTCGCATCCCCCGTTATTTATTTCGGAAGAACATATCAGGGCACAACACATCATTTGATTTTGGTTTTTTTAGGGGTTTTGGGGGTTTTTTGGGGGGATTTTTTGGGTTTTTTTTTTAGTTTTTCCTGCTAATACCCCATTTTTCCCATCTCTGGTGTTTGATGGCACTGGACTGCATCTCCTCATCACTCCTGCACTCCCACAGTGCCCATCCTGCACAGACTCTTCCAGCAGGGAGAAAGCTCCTGCCCAAGGTTTCCCTGGAACCATTTATAATCTCAAAACAGCGATTTGTGCCAGCACCTCCACCCCTGAAATCCCCCCAGTGAACATTCCCATGGGACAGAGCTGGGCTCCAGCACCCGGACCTGGCCGGGTCTGCAGCAGTGGGGGCGGGCAGAGAAACACCTCAGCACCTTTTGCTTTCGGCAGGGATAAAATATCCCCGTGTTCTCCCTCCTTTGCAGCATCCCTTCCCTCCCGAGCTGAGCAGCGCTGGCCGCGGAGCCGGCACATCCCCGGGCACAGCAGAGCGCGGGGCTCCGGCCAGCTCAGCCACGCTCACACCTCCCACGTCCGCAGCATCTCAGAAACCCTGCAAAGCCCCTTTCCTGCAGCAACCGGGGCCAGAAACACCCGGAGAAAAGCCCGAGGGAGGCAGAGGACAGAGCAGCCTCCGCGGGGAGCGAGGTTTGCACCGAGGAGCAGAAGTTTCTTTGCTCGGCCGCTGAGGCGCGTTGGAAGGTGAAGGTTGGACGGGTCCCAGAGCAGAGCGGGACACAAAGAAACCCGGCCCCAGCGTGATGAAATACAAGTTTATTTGCCTTAGCTCGGGTCCAGCTTCCCTCCGTGGCTCGGGAAAAATGACTTTAACGCTGCTCTGGCCGGGGGCTTTCGTGCACACCAGGTTTTTAACCAACTCGAAGCACAGCTCGAGGGAGACGGCGAGTCCCGAGCACGCCGAGATCCACCACAGAGGGAGACCCGATCAGGGAAACGGGGACCAGAGCATCCTGGCTTCTCCAAGCCCTTCTGCTCTGCCCACGCTCCCCTGGTTCACATCCCAGGCTCGCAGTTAACGCGGCTGCAGCTGAACGACGAGCGGCACCACGACAGCGGCGCTGCCGAGATGCCTCTTTAAGGGCAGCCCAAACCATTCCTCCGCTCCCGGGGACCGCTCGCCTCCCTCTCTGACCATTCCCGGCTCCCCGCCCCGCAGGGATTTCGCCTCGTTCCACGGAAGCCTTTCCAAAGCCTCCGATTTTCCGTGCAATCCCCACGGCCCAAATTGACAAACTCGAACGCAACTTTCACCGGGGGCAGGGCAGCCCCCGCCCGCTGTTTCATCGCAGCCGTCACGTTAAATTAATTTATGTTGCACCATCCCGGCGCAGCGGGAGAGGAGCCCGCTGCCACCCCAGGGCCGCCGGCACGACTTTCCTCCAACTTTGGGGACCTGGATAAAA
>VXBN01006319.1:224997-240359 GCA_013397395.1 Sinosuthora webbiana | reverse complement strand
ATCGGGGGATATCGGGGGATATCTCGGTGCTGGCACGGGCAGGACCCCAGCCCACCCCTCCTGCCGCTGGTCGGGGCCGCCTGGTGCCGCCTGGCGCCCTCGGGGAGAGCCCTGCCCGTTCCAGGAGCTCTTGCAGGATGGTTTTCCCCGGCACAGCCCAGCCCGGAGCTCTGCGTGCCCTCGCCCTGCCCAGGGAAGGAGCGAGGAAAGCCCTGCTGCAGCCCGGCTCCCCTGAACCGTGCACAGCAGCCCTAACTGAGCTCATCAGAGCCATTCCCGGCTCCCTCTTGGACAATCCCCCGTCCCCGGCAGCCTGTGGAACGTGGCGAGGCGCGGAGTGTCACCTGAACATTTGATTTGCTCAACAAGCCCCGTTCCCTGCCCGGCTGTCCCCGGGCTGCGGCACGGACGGCGCTGACCGGAGAGCTCCGGGGCTGCCCTCGCTCACTCCCACCTCCCTCCGGCCTTGTTCTCACCTGTGGAGATCTTTTCTGAATGCCGGGAGGTCAGAGGTGTGCGCGGAACGGAACTGCGGGCTCTGCCCAGCCCGGGGGCACTGGGGGATCCATGCCCAGCCCTGGAACAGCTCCCCGGGCAGGGGAATGGGGCCTGGGGGGCACCGGGGGATCCATGCCCAGTCCTGGAACAGCTCCCCGGGCAGGGGAATGGGGCCTGGGGGGCACCGGGGGATCCATGCCCAGTCCTGGAACAGCTCCCCGGGCACGGGAATCCGGGCTGGGGGTCCAGCTCTGAACCCCCGGAATGANGGGGATCCATGCCCAGCCCTGGAACAGCTCCCCGGGCACGGGAATCCGGGCTGGGGGGCACCGGGGGCTCTGTGCCCAGCCAGGGCAGGGGAATCGGGCCTGGGGGTCCAGCTCTGACCCCCCGGAATGCCCACGGATTGACTGATTGATTGATCGATCGATGCTCAGTGGTCTGGAGCACCCAGAGGGAGGGCACAGCTCCTCCCCGGGGCTCAGCACAAGGCTGAGCTGCCGGATGAAGCGAAGGCTTTGCTCAGTGTCTCTCACTGAGGAGTTTTGGGACAATTTCCATCCCAGAGTGGCTGAGCTGAGCCGGGTTCAAGCCCTCAAAGCAGGACTGGAGAGGTTATGGCTGGGTTTTTTCTCCCTCTCCACTGCCTTTTTACCGAACAATTGATTTCCATCCTCAGCAGAGCAGCTGAAGCTCCTGCTCGTGGTGCTTCTCTCAGCCCTCCGGCCTGGCAAATCTCCCTGCCAGGGCCAGATTAGTTCTCAGTATTGTTCAACGTCCTGTCAGTCACAGCTGATGTGCAGCTCTGCCCTGTGCACTCCTGTTTGTGTCCCTAAACAAGCTCCAGCCAACAAAACTCCTTCAGCGCCGGGCAGAGCCACCCCTGGGATGCCCTTTGCTCCAGCCACAGCCATCCCTGGCCAGGGGATTTTGAGGACATTCCTGAAAGTGGGGCCGAACCTCTCAGCTCTGAGGGAGCTGGACACAGACGGAGCCCGCTCATTCATGCTGCCTTGGCAGAAGTGTCAACAGAAGGATTAAATGTAATCCCATTAAAATTACAGTGCTGAGGAGGGAGTTTGTGGCTCTGTTAGATGTTCTCTATATTTAGATTCCGCGTTGCTGTTGCCACTCGGCTCCTCCACCCCCAGAATTAGCGCCCTCGACAATAACGAGGTGCTCACACCGCGCTCGGTGTGTCAAAGCCCTGAACACGAACAACAGCACCTGGAATTTCCTTAATCTGAGGATCTCAAAGCAGCTCAAGTAGGTAAAGTATCTTCTCCGGGAGGATAAAGTGGAGTAAAGAGGATTTTTTGGGGTTCCCCCAGGTTTTATAGCAAGTCTGTGGAGGAGAACAGACTGAAACTCCTGCAGAGGATCCTGGAGCCCCTTCCAGTTCCCGGGAGATGCATTTTTTACCCCTCTCAAAGTCTCTCAGTGAGAGTCCTACACAGGCAGTTCAGGCTGGCAGGGAGGCCCCAGCTCTCTCTGGCTGCTGCAAAAACTCCTCGAGTTTGACAGGACCGGGATAACGAACGGGGGGAAAGTTGAGCAGCTGATAAAATTGGTGCCAGCCCACCCCTCTGGCCGGGGGGTGAGAACAACGCTCCGAGCTGTGTCAGCAGCAGCGTTTTGCAATCCAGTCCGAGGCAGTGCAGCTGAGGACAGCGTCCATCTGCAGTCTGGAGCCAGAACTGCATCGGCCCATGCACAGCTGCTGCGCTCCTGCCGCCTGAGCTGTGAGCCGCCAGCGCTGCCCGGCCCAGCATCGAACCCGCTGTGTCCCCGGGGCCGGGAGCGGCTCCTCAGCGCCACTCCAGAGCCCATTAAACCAAAAGTAAGATACCTCCAATCATTATCACTCACTTTTACGGCCGCGTTGTTCACAAATGACTGAATTTAGCTGTCAGATGTACGGAAAGGAAAAATAAAACCCAGAGCTGCAGCCATCTGCGCCCCGGCGAGGTTTGTGCGGCCCCGGTTGTTTATGGCACGAGGTCCCGACTCCTTTGTTCCCCCTCCAGGTCTGTTGTGGTGTGGGAAATGAGTGGGTTTCCCTTCCCCATTTATAAGGCTTTTGCATTCTCTCTGCAGTGCGCCCTCGCTCTCTCCCCTATATGTGTTTTCAGTCCATATATCTGGGATTGACGCCTGGAATTGTGTTTGTTTGAGCGGTTCTGTCTCCCTGATGGGTTTCCCTCGCAGAGGCTCCGGTTGGGTTATTTACTCTGCTCCTGGCAGTGCCATTATCCCCGGCCAGGCTCCTTCCATCATCCCCTGGCAGCCCCGAGGGGCCCTGCCCTGGCTGAGCCTGGGGAGAGGAGCAGGGGGAGCTCAGACCCTGCCTGGGCTCAGTTCAGGGCTCTTTGGGGGGTTTCAGCTCCTCCAGCTCCTCCCCTGGTCCCCCCCAGGGTCCCTCCCTGGAGCCATCTGTGGAGCACCCACAGCATCCCACAGCTGAGGGTTTATCCTGGACCAGCATTTCCAGGGTTTCTCTGCCCCCAGAGAGGGGAACCCACTGTCTGAACCACCCCCTGAGGCACCTTGGCAGCCCCTCGCTGTCCCAGCAGCTCAGGGCTCAGGAACTTGGGCCCTTTCAGGGCCTCTCTCGAGCAGAGTGTCCCAAACCCTGTGGCCACTTGAGAAAATCTTGGCCAAAAGGCATCGAGAAGGAGCCACAGTTGATACAAGTGAGAGTTCCACTCCACCAGACCGTGTAAACACGTATTTAGCTCTAAGTGGACAAATAATCCCTCTGGAAGCCACCCACGTGGAGCACTCCCCGGGGCCTGGCGCGGGGTTTGGGGTGAGTGTGGCATTTTTCCTCTTCCAGCTCCAGAAGTTAAATCCTCTGGGACCACCTGCACCCTCAGCCCTGGCCCGAGCTCCCCCTGCGCAGGCTCAGCCGGGGGTGCTGTGACCCCCAGGGTCAGTCTCTGGGGCTCCTCAGGAGCTGCAATAAATGATGCCCCAGAGACACCCCAGAGGAGGCAGAGCAGGGCGCCCTGGGCTGCTGGAGACGCTGCAGGAGGACGGAAGGGGAAAGAAAGGGCAGCCCTGGGACAGAGAGCTGCAGGATGGAGCCAGCTCTGGGCACTCTGCTCCACGAGGGTGCCCTGAGCTCAGGGCTCAGTGCTCTGTGGTGACCCCAGCAGGGATTTACGGAGCTCCCACCTCCCAGCCCTGCTGCACAGCCCTCCTGGGGCAGGGTGGGCGCACGGAGGGACAGCGGGGACAGCAGGGACTGTGCCCTGGAGCCGTCAGGAGTCAGGGGATCCCGGAATGGTTTTGGTTAGAGATCATCCAGTCCCAATCCCAGTAGAAGGAGAGGCAGCACAGCCACGGCCCAGCAGCTAACACTGCCCTGTCCTGGGGGCTCTGATGGCCCCAACAGGTCACAGAGCACCACCCACCCCTGAGGGACCTGCAGGTCCCACCTCACAGCTTCTGGGACCCAGGAGAGCATCCCCAGCCCCGCACAGGCACAGGGAGGAGAAGAGACAGGTTTGGGACAGGTGAGGACTGACCCACCCGCAGCCAGGAGGGCGGGGCAGGAGCAGCGCTGTCACCAGCACACCGGGGACACCAGGGGACACCAGTGACACCACGAGGGGCTGGCCCTGCTGGGCCGGCAGGGATGGGAAGGAGAAATCCCGCGGAAAGCGAGGGAGGAAATGAATTCCAGGCGAGAGCGCCTGGGGCTGGGGGGAGGGAGGGGTGGAACCGGCGTCTCTCTTTTCCAGGCAGCCGGGCTTATTTTAATAGGCAAGGTCAGCGGAGAAATGACCAGGAAGAGGAATCGCTGCCATTACAAATCAGCCGCGATCTCGTATCAATTATTCCCGGCGCAGTTCCCTGCCTTGGGCTCGGGCAAACGCGGCCTAATCAGTTTTACATCTACGTTTAATTTTATTGGAAAGAGGAGCCGGCGATGCATCATGGGGCTGCCGTGTGACACCAAAGGTGACCCCTGCCAGCTTAATGACACAATACATAACCCTTAATGAAGTCACTATCTTGTCCTTTTTTTTTTGCTGTCTCAGCCCGGTGATTTATGATGGCATCATTTTGCTTTGCCCTCTTTTCATTTCAGCTTGACAAAGTGGATGAAACAATTATCTTCGTTATCAGCCCGAGCAGGGGAAATGTGATGGTTGAGGGTTTCTGCAGGTGCAGGGCCTCGGCTGGGGATTGAGGGAATGGAAAAAACACGATTGGGAATTTTGGGGTTCCCCCCTGTCTTTTCACTTTTTCCCTGGCTGTGGCCTTGTGCAGGTGGAGGGAGGATCCCACCACGCCCTCTGTCACCATGGCAAGAGAGAATTTCAGGAGCTCTCTGGAGCAGCAGAGAAAAGAGACCTGGGAGATGTCAGCACCTTTCCTTTTCCAGCTTCTTTTCCCCCCCACACACCTGTGCTGGAATGCTCTGTACCCCCAAAAACGACCCTTGTCGGGCTCCCAAATGCCTGACAGAGGTGGTTGGGCAGGTGTGCTCCAGACAGAGGTGACAGCAGTGACTCTGTGTGTGTCTGTGCCTCTGCACCCCCGGGTGTGTGAGCCTTGTACCTGATTTTCTGTGTCATTAAACCCAGCACAAACCCCTCGGGGCTGAGCCCAGCTCTCCATGGCCACGCCTTTGTGGCTGCCAGCACATCCTAAACCTGCTGCAGCTCAGAGCCTGGACCAAACCCCAGCCCAGCTGCTTTCACCAGTTTTTGGGGCCAACAGGTCCCTTTTCCCCTGTGGTGCCCACGGAGGTTGCGTGAGGGACGCCTTCCTCCACGGGCTGGGCTGCAGATGGAAGCTGCCAGCTCAGGGTTTCAGCCCTGCCAGGCAGAAATGACAAAGTGCCCTCTCTGGCCATCTGCTCGCTGGCACTCGGCACTGCCAGCCTTGGCTGGTGTGTTTGCTCCTGAGCTGATTGGGGGTGACTGGGGGCAGCCCTTCACAGCCCTGCTGAGGCTCCTGGACAAATTGCTGCAATCCCTCGCTGGTTTGAAGAGACAGAGACAGGCCCAGCCTTTCCCACCACGTCCCTTGCCTGCACAGGGCTGTTCCCTGCAGAGCCTTTCCCAGAGCTGGAGCTCAATCCTTCCTGCAGCCCACCGGCTGATGGAAACCCTCCTGCCGCCTTTCACCATCCAGGAGCTTTCTGCTGTGTCCCACCACCCAGCCAGGAGCTCCTGGAGCATCCTGGAATTCAGGTGCAGTTCCAGCCCTCAGGCAGCCCCACCACACCGGCCTGCCCCTTGGATTTACACACCCACAGCTCTACCTCCTTTTAGCCCCAGTTTTGATGCTTTTGGAAACAGTAGTCACGAGCCTTCCAGGGTTTTACAGCCGCTGCTGCGGCCTCCTGGGTGTTCTTACTCACAGGTCGAGGCCTCTGTACACCGAAGCAGTCAGAGCACATCTAATTAAGTTCTTGTGCCTCGTTCCTGGCTAACACAAACCACGGTTATCAACCCGGGTTCTGCACCAGGGCTCCGTCCTCCTCCTCCTCCTCTCCACGCCGTGACCTGAGCGGATTTCTCGGGGAGGGTGGGGAAGGGATGGGAAGATAAATGCACTTTGGCAGGACATTAAGGGAAACCACAATATTGCCTTGTAAGGCAGCTCCTATCTGATCAGCCGAGTCAAACGGTGCCGCAGCCGCGTCTCGGAGGAAGTGGGACCAGCTGCCCCCATCAAGCTGATTGCTGAGATCCTCCCTGAGATATTCCTTCTGTCCCTGGGAGATACCGGCTGCTGAGGGATTCCCGGCTGGGTGACCCGGGCCCGGCTCAGGCAGCCCCTTCTCCTGTCCCCACCCCTCGGGCTCCTCCTGTCCCTCCCTCCAGCCTGCTCCAGGGGCACAGCGGGGAGGGGACAGCCACTGGCACGGAACGGGGACAGCCGCTGGCACTGCCATCCACCCCGGGCTTTCCCAGGCTGAGAAAACACGGCCTGGCTCATCCTGGAGAGACCAGAGGGTGTGGGAGTGTGACACAGGGATTGCTTTCTCTCAGAGCGAAAGGAAAAGCTGCAGCTCTCAAATTGCTCCTTTAATTTCCTAACACCTTCCTCCGGCCCTCGCAGGAGGCATTTCCTGCTCCTCTTGTCAGCTTGGACAGTATCCTAGGAATTCATTCACATGGAAGGTGGGAAATGTGATGCGTTGGCAGAAAACATAGGCAGCAGCAGCCTCTAGTATAATAATAAGTTTCAGGATAATCTGCACGAATTTAACTAATTAATTCTCGGAGCCATCCCATAAATCAGCCAGATATGAATGCCACGAAACAGGGAAAGGCTGAGGTCACTGGGGTCCAGGGCCTGCACACCACCCTCACCCCAGCACGGGGTGCTGGACATGGCCAAGCCCCCCCAGAACCCCCTTTTGGGCAGGAGCCCCAGGACAGACCCACAAATCCTGGTCAGACTCAAACACCTCAGGGAGAAGGAGAAAAGGCTCCTGGAGTGACTCCTCCACCGTCAGGATAATTACAGCCGAGATTAGAACTGGGTGGAAAACAGGAGCATTTTACAAATGAAGGGACAACTAACTGTGGGGTAGTTTAATCATAATTAATGGGAAGACAGTGCTCAACGAGGAGCTGCAGCGGGGCCTGGCTGCGGCTGGAGCAGCCGACGGTGATGGATCGCGGCTGCTCCCTAATCCCCGCTCTTTATCAGCCCGTTCCTCTTCGTGTCCTTGCTCTAAGAGCTTTTACAGGTTTTACATCACGGCCCTCGCTCTGCTCTCCGAGGGTGTTTGGGTTGATCCACGGGCTCAGGGTTTGGGGGCGAGGGCAGCGTGTGCCGGGGGTTAACGCCAAACCCCGCTGCCGCCTCCTGCCTCCTCCTGCCTCAGCGCGGGAAACCCGCCGCCTCCCCGCTCCAGATTTGGGGAACTTTGACATCCCCTAATGAGGTAAACACATTACTGTCATGTACAAACAAACAGCAACAAATTAGCGGCTGACACGTGCGGGAGCCGCGGCTCGGCGACGCGGCGTCGCTGCTGCGCTCGTTACCGGCAATTAACGCTGCCCGTGCCGCGGCTCGGGCCCTGCTGCTGGCCTTCACCACCACCAGCCTCCATCTGCCTCCTCCTCGTGGCCTTCAGCCCCCTCTGTGATGGTCGGGAGCAGCACAAGGCTCTGATGGGAAAGGCCACCTTGGTTTGTGGCTGTGGCCATGAGGAGCTGGCAGGGCAGGGCAGGGTTGGGACGTCCCCGAGGACCAGCCTGGGCTCACACCTCCTCACTGGAGGCCCCATCCCAGCTAAAACGAGGTAGGGAGGGGAGAGCTCAGAGGCAGAGATGGATATTTGACTTCGTTTCAGCCGAAGCCTCTCTATTAAGCGAGAGCCAGGACGGCAGGCCCACGGTCAAAGGGCTTTATTATTATAATTGCCTCGCAAGGGTGAAAGCCTCCGGATAAGAATCCGAATCAGTCATCGCTCAGAATAATAACCGCGAGAAAAAAAGATAAATAAATAAAGGTAGGACCCAGCCAAAAAAAAAAAAAGGAGCTCACATTATCAGCCATTAAACCAATAATCCATTAGTGCCCAAGGTTGCTGAATAATATAGTACTTTCCCAGTGCCCGTAATTTATGGCGCAGACTAGAGAATAGACACGATTATTAGAGTGAGGGCTACTGGCTGACACATGATGCATGACCGCGTGGCATTGATCTTCACACAACAGGAAGGTGTCTAGACGGGAGATGGATGGCCCCCGCCGCCCGAGCGGGGCGGGTTCCGCGCGGGGCCCTAATGGAGCGGCGGGGGCCGTGATGGATGAGCCGCGGGCGGGCGGAGCAGCGCGGGCACGGCCCCGCTAATGCGCGACCTCGCCGCTCCCCGCGTCCTTCATCGCCCGCCGCCACCTCGTGCCCGGGCGGGGACAGCCGCGGGGCCACGGGGAGGGAAGGGGGGCCGCAGGGGAGGGAGGAGAAGGAGAGGGAAGAAGGGAAAAATAAAAGGTGAGGAGAGGAGGGCGTGATGGAAATGAACGATCTCGCCGTGAGCGCCCGCCTGGGGCTCGCTGCTGCCCGCGGGGTTGGTTCTGCTCCGGGGCGTGCAGGGTTACTCCTGGTTTACATTCCCGATACTGAGAGTGCCCAAAGGGCCCCCGGGGTGCAAGGCTCAGCCTTGCTTGGGCTGCTGGAGCTCATGGGATTGGCCCCAAATGAGCACCACATCCCAAGGGACTGGCCCCAATGAGCACCATGTCCTATGGGACTGGCCCCAAATGAACACCATGTCCTATGGGATTGGCCCCAATGAGCACCACATCCCATGGGACCGGCCCCAAGTGAGCACCATATCCTATAGGACCGGCCCCAGGTGAGCAGCACGTCCCATGGGATTGGGCCCCAAGTGAGCAGCACGTCCCATGGGACTGGCCCCAAATGAGTACCACGTCCCATGGGATTGGGCCCATGAGCACCACATTCCATCTTATGGCAGGCCCGGTTCCTTGTCATGGGATAACCCCAGACCAGGTACAAACCCACGTGTACCCCCTGCTCCATCCCCAAACCAGGTACAAACCCGTATTTAGCCCCTGCTCCTTCCCCAAACCAGATACAAGGAGTCCCAGCCCACCCCTTGCCACGTTCCTTCCCCTCCCTGTCAGGGCTGCAGCTCCCCGAGCAGCCTGGGAAGGAAAGGAGAGAATGGCCATTCACTGTGTTTCTTTTACCATCTGGGCTTATTAAAAACTGCGCAGCAAATTAAAAATAGGTGGGAACAAAGATGGGGGAATGACATAAAGGGTTGCAGAAAATTCTCTGTGTACTTTTAAAAGCTGGAATTGCCATATGGACTGGCAGAGAGACATGTTTTACATTTCCACTGGTACATGACTGACATCATTTAGCATTAACTTCTATTTGAATAAAATGGTAGTAGACATTTAGGTAATATTACAGGGCAATAAATGTTTTAAAGAGCCTTGGGGGGATGCTCTTGAAACACAGTCCAGACCAGAACTCTAAAAATATGTCTTAATATATATTAACCTCTTCTAGGACTTTTGGCTCTCAAACAAATAATGGAGGATAGAGGGTTTTTTTTCCGCCCCCCTCCCCTTTTACTTTCTGAATTAAGAGTCCCCAGCTATATTTTTCCCTTTTTCCTCTTTAGCTGTGCTGGGAAGAACATGAGGGAATGTAGTTAAAATTCAAAAAGGTTCCCCTTTATCATTACCATGAATCAACACAATAAATGAGCCCCTTCAGAGCACGGTAATAAGAATTTGATAAATCATCAGCCAAAAATTAACTAGATGTCAAAACAATCTTTGGGAAGTGTGATGGATTAGGGGCGATAGTGGCAATTAATCTCCCAGCATGAGTTCACAGGAGAGACTGAGCGGTGGGAGATGGATAGGGGGGAGACCAAGGCCTCACAAGGTCAGGACACTGCAGAAAGGAACGGGAGGCACAGAGAGACGGAGAGAAGAAGAAAAAAATTCCACTGAGTCGGCAATCCCCGGGCCCTGGCAGCCGAGGTAGAGGTCGGTCACACGCCTTTGAAAGCCTCTCGGTCTCTCCAGCTGCTCCTGTGATGAGGCAAGTGCTTTCTGCTCCTGCAGGAAATGCCACCAGCAGCTCAGGGGTCCGGCCCTGGGCTGGGGAGAGCCAGAGCTGGGGGTGCTCTGCCCTGAGCCAGGGATGGGCAGCTGCAGGGAGAGAGATGCCCCTTGGATGTGGGAATCCATCCATCCATCCCTCCATCCATCCATCCATCCATCCATCCATCCATCCCTCCATCCATCCCTCCATCCATCCATCCATCCATCCATCCCTCCATCCATCCATCCATCCATCCATCCATCCATCCATCCATCCATCCATCCCTCTATCCATCCATCCATCCATCCATCCATCCCTCTGTCCATCCATGGCTGGCAGTGTGGATTCCCTGGTTCTGTCTGAGCACGGAGAGCAGGAGGGAAGTTCTGCTGCAGCCCCAAATCCCCTCCCAGCTGGAGGAGCCTCCCTGGGCTGCACCCAACCAGGGGCAGCTGTGAGCTGGGCAGTTCTCCTGCCCTCCCTCTCCCTGGGGCAGCAGGACCCTCTGCCCACCCCAGGACAGCAGGGCAGGGCAAGGCTGGCAGTGGCACCCCCGGCAGCTCCGTGCAGGGACCACGGGGAAGGTTTTGGCCAGCAGAGGTTCAGCTGCACCAGACAAGGACACAGGGGCTCTGTCAAGGAGACAGTCCTTGGCTTCTCCACGAAGATAAAGCCAAATGTTTGCTGTGTCCCCTGAGCCTGCAAATCCAGCTCAGGAACAGTCTGTGGGTCATTCCTTCGCTGAGCTGGGGTCACCCACGGCTGCTGCTGTCCCTTCCCTACAGATCTGCAGCTCTGTGAGCAGAAACTCAGCGACACACCAGGCCTGGCTCATTATCAGCCCTGGTCAGAGCCTGAGCCTCCCCGAGCTCTGCTCCACTCACACTCTTGGGAGCACCTCGCTCAAATGTTTGCATCCCTAAGGAGCAGCAGCCCCTTTTTAATTTTTTCCTTTTCTTTTACATTTTTTAATTGCACCTTTCACGACTTCCCCCCGGGTTGCTGACACGGTTCTGTGCAGGAGACAAACACCTGGCAAAGGCTGGGCCGGCGCTGGCCGCGTGGTGCACGTCAGTGTCAGCGAGATTTGGGGAGGGGGAGAGGGGAGGCAGCCCCCGCCCAGCTGGAACGCTCCCCCACAACGCCTGTCTCTTCTCAAGACAGACAGCCCTTGGATGGGACAGATGTTTCCACCCAAAAGCAGATGTGAAGATGTTACTTTCCCAGGGAGGAATGCGCTGGGGTTTATTATTAACCAACAGGCCCCACATGACAGCTTCCCTTGACCAGCAGTTGGAAAATCTGGAAAAACACCGAGCTCTCTAATCCAAGTGGTGGCAGGAAACAGCCAGCCCTGACGGACTCTGCTGATTTATTGTTATTAATTACAACCTGGAAATGACCAAAAACATCTGGGAGAGCCGAATGTGGAAGGGAAAGAAAGCTTGAGCAAAGGGGCCAAAATATTTGATTCCGTGCCGGGCTCAGAGCGCGGCTGAGCTGCAGGAGCAGCTCTTGGAAAGGCTCCGGGCAGGCTCTGAGGGGCAGCACAGGGGAGGCTCTGGGGGGGCACAGCTGCCCACGGGGACATGAGGAGCCACCCCAGCACTGGGACACCGGGGCTGTGTGAGCACAGGGGGTTGTTCATCCCCCAAAAAGCGAGGCTGTGTCCCCCTGGGCCCCCCCAGGCTGCCCAGGAGGGTGAGCAGGGTGTGCACAGCACCAGTGGGTGCAGCACAGGAGCAGCACCGCTGTCCCCACAACTGTCCCTCCTGCTCCTGGCCCAGCTCAGGGCTGTCACTGTCACCCTGCCTGAGGTGACACACGGCCCTGGCTGCTCCAGAGCCCTGTGCCCCTGGCCGAGGGGGGGCTGCAGGTGTTAGTGCAGACATGGGCTCTGCAGCAGCTCCACCCTGGGCAGGTGCACACGGAATTCACTGACCCGAGAGGCCGGTTCAGCTTCACCAAAAGCTTTGGGTTTCCTTAGTCCTTTTGCTCTGCAGAACAATCCCACCTCCAGATTTTAAAACCAGCTCTGAATCAACCGTTATTTGGTGTAAAAGCAGCCATTCCCCGCTGCCAGCCCCCCCTGAGGACACACGGACACTTTCCCACCAGGTACCGGAGAGCCCCTGACACGCACACGCAGCTGTGGTGATCCCACGACCTGAGAGCTCCTACAACATCTGTTTACGTTTTCAGAGCAGCACTAACGTTGTCAGACCGTGGCAGATCTGCTTAATTTTCATCGACATATGTATAACGCGCAAGCCAAAATACACTTAGAACGGGACATGTCAGAAAATAAACAACCGTTAAGCGATGAAATAGAAAGGAAGTTGGTCCCTGCGCTTTCCCTCTCCCACACACATCCCCTGCAGCCACAGGTCCATCATCTCCTCCAGGCTCCCTGCTCAGGCTCACGCCCAAAAAAACTTCCAGGGGAAAACGCAGACGCTTCCAAAGTGTCCGTCCCTTTCTGTGGGAGCTTTCAAACAGGCACAGCATCCCTGGGAAGAATCAGCCTTGCCCTCCCTTCCCTCCACAGATGTGTTTGGAGAAACTGAACCTGAGCAGGTCCTCGCCACCCCTGATTTCCACTATGAGGTACATCCAGCCCAACCCCAGCGCCTGGAGGTGAGCAGAGGTGCCCCTAATTGGGAACAGCATCTCCGAGGGGCTTTTCCAACGAGGTGCAGATTTCTCTGGCACACGTTGTCAAGAGCTGAAGGCAGCATAATGAAGTCCAGAACTTTTAGGTTTCCCCTTTAATATATCCATCATGTCTAGATCCATTATTGACATGTTGACTTTCTTGTTTCTGATTTAAGCTGCCAGACTCGGTAAAATTGCCTTGACAGCTTTAGCATTTGTGGCAGAACACTGACATGATGTTACTTACAGCTAATTAAAGTTGAGAGCATAATAAACAATCTTGGGATCCTAGCAACCCAACTTCCCCGGCTACGGAGTTTGCTGGAGCTTGACCCCAGATCTTTGAAGCTCCAGCAAATTCTTGGAGCGACCTCCGTGCTCCGAGGGCAAGGCTTTGGGAAGCAGGGCTGGATAACGCCAAAACCGCCGAGGCATGGATTGTCCAGGGACATGGGGAGCGATGAGAGGCACGGAGGGGGAGCTGGTGAGGAAATTAGACCCCAGGAGGTGCTGGAGGTGGGTTTGTGAGGCCGTTTCACCGAGCAGGAACGGGCCCACGGGTTAGAGCTCATTAGCAACGTGATGAAAGCCAGCGGAGCAAAATTCACACTGATTTTACCAGGAAATCTCTCCTCTGCTGAGCTCTGCCGGGCTGCAAAAGCCTCTCAGGAGGGAGGCAGAGCAAAGCACAGCGTTCAGTCGCTGAGGACTGACGGACACAGCAGCGTGAGCCCGGGGAGGCCCCCGGGGGAAGGCTGAGTGTGAACCAGTGATTCGCAGGAGCAGACTTCGTGTCGCTGCTCCAGAAGGTCCTGGAAACTTTCACTGCATCAGTTCCCTCTCCTCTCCTCCCTCGTGCCATCTCCAGCCCAGCTGGAGCCTCTCGCGGTGTGAAATCGCTCGCTCACAGGAGGGAGAGGTCAGTCCAGTTCGGGGCCAGATCTCACCTTCCCTCCTGACGGACGTCTTTTTGTTATTTATTTGGTTATGCTAACAAAAGAACAAACCTTGCCATGCCAGAATCAGATTCTCGGAGCTGACTCAGCCAGCAAAATCAGCATTTTTTTTCTTGTCTGCGGGGAATAAAAAAAATCACTACTCACTTGTGCAGAATCAACTGAAATTTGAGGTGAATTAAATCCAAAATCTCCCTCTGTTCCTACAAGTGACTGACATGCCTCCTCTATTGCCAGTTTCTTGAGTGCTATTGGACTGATTTCTCCCATTTTCACTGAATCTCCTCGCTCTACAAAGCAGGGCAGCGACGTTTCGCATCTCCCGCGGGGACCCGAAGGCAGCGACACCCTCGCCGTGAGTCACCGAACGCCGCCGTTGGAGCTGACAAAGGTGAGGTTGAATTGAAGCTCCCTGGGAAACGGGCGAGTTCCAGCGCGCTCGTCCCGCCTTTGTGCGTGTGAAGAGCGGCTGCTGAATCACAGCGAGGTGATGATGCGCCTGACATGTCAATGGGGAGCCTTGAACCGACTGAAAACCCGGCACAAAGGCTGTGGCGGGGCTCCTAATCTCTTAATTCACCTTGAACCCGCCTGAAACACAGCCTCTGTTCTCACCGGGAGTTACTGCGCTGACAGAGCCTTCAAGAGGTTTTTTAAAAAGAGAAAAAGTTGTGGGCACAGACAGGGCCCTGGAGGTGAGCCAGGCGTGCACACGGGGAGGGAACAGACCTGAGTCCAGGCCCTGCACCCCGGTGCACGTGTGGTAACCCCAGGGACCCCAAGAACGTCCATTTCATTCCCTGTTTGCAGTGTCTGGTGAGCCCTGACCCTCCTGTCAGTCTGCAGTGTCCTTGGAGCAGCCTGTATGGACAGACGGACGGCGGAGCACAGCCGAGGAGAAGGAGCATCCACAGTTCCCAAATCCTGCACCACCTCAGGGGTCACAGCCTTTATCCAGGCTGGGATTCCCCCACCACATCCCACGAGCTCAGGCCTTTCCGGTGGTGGCCCTCAAAACCAGCAACAAAACCCTACAAAAGTGTAGAGCAGAGCTTCGTGTGAGATTCCCAGAAAAGCCCAAAGCAAAGCAGCACCCCCGGGCGGGCCCTGGGTTCAGGCTGCGGGGTGTGAAGGGTTTCACCTCTGCCAGTGAGCTGTGGCTGCAGGAACCCGCCCTGCCAAAAGCTGCCACGCTTGCAGGGATGACAGGAATCCATCCCAAACCAAGCCCTGCACAGCCAGCACAGCGTCCCCACTGGGGGTGTTCGTAACCCCACAGCCCTGGTGGGTGTGTGTAACCCCACAGCCCCGGTGGGTGTGTGTAACCCCACAGCCCTGTTGGGTGTTCGTAACCCCACAGCCCTGGTGTAACCCCACAGCCCCAGTGGGTGTTCATAACCCCACAGCCCCAGTGGGTGTTTGTAACCCCACAGCCCTGGTGTACCCCCACAGCCCTGGTGGGTGTTCATAACCCCACAGCCCTGGTGTAACCCCACAGCCCTGGTGGGTGTGTGTAACCCCACAGCCCCAGTGGGTGTTTGTAACCCCACAGCCCCGGTGGGTGTGTGTAACCCCACAGCCCTGGTGGGTGTCTGTAACCCCACACCCCTGGTGTCCAGGAGAGCTGAGTGATTGCATCCTGACACCCCAACCGCCACGGAACAACCGGGATGGATGGCAGG
>VXBN01006319.1:204913-215221 GCA_013397395.1 Sinosuthora webbiana | reverse complement strand
CATTGTCACACACACGAGGGTTGTCACACACACAGGCACTGTCACACACAGGGATTGTCACACACACGGACATTGTCACACACACTGGGATGGATCCTGGCCCCTCCTGTCCCCGGGGGCAGCAGCGGGTGACACGGGCATTGTCACACACACGAGGGTTGTCACACACACAGGCACTGTCACACACAGGGATTGTCACACACACGGACATTGTCACACACACGGGGATGGATCCCGGCCCCTCCTGTCCCCGGGGGCAGCAGCGGGTGACACGGACATTGTCACACACACGGGGATGGATCCCGGCCCCTCCTGTCCCCGGGGGCAGCAGCGGGTGACACGGACATTGTCACACACACGGGGATGGATCCCGGCCCCTCCTGTCCCCGGGGGCAGCAGCGGGTGACACGGACATTGTCACACACACGGGGATGGATCCCGGCCCCTCCTGTCCCCGGGGGCAGCAGCGGGTGACACGGACATTGTCACACCACAGGAGTCGATCCCTGCCCCTCCTGCCCCCGGGGACAGCAGTGTCACCACCCAGGCCACCGGTGAGACACCAGGACTGCACGAGGGGACTCAGCTCCAGCTGCCAGCAGGTGTGCAGTGAACTCCTCCAAAAGGACGAGACCCCCTCCTCCCTCCGGCTTCGGGATGAATTAGCGCCAATTCACAATCCATAAATCCCGGCGGCGGCGCAGCAGCATCCCTCCTGTTGTTATTTATTTGGAGATTTTCGCTGGGGCAATAGCTTTACGTTTGACATTTATATAGGTCACGGTGAGCTAATAGCCATCTGCCATCTGGGGACTTCCGTAATGAACATTGCAGAAGACTATGAAACAATCTCTGGCATTTCCGATGCGAGCAGAAGCTGAAATAGGGTTGATCTTTACAATATGCTCGGCTGTCTCCGCTCAGGTCTGCATTAGTCATTTGCCTGGCCTCGCTACACTCGCACAGATGGGGAGGGTGGCTTCGGCGTTTAATACCAACAGTTAATCACCAGGCGCAGCAGAAACGCCCCGCGCCTCCCTCGGCACGGCTGGAAAAGGCCCCGGCTCACCTGGGGGCTCTTGGTGCACCCCGGGAATAGCAGTGAGCCCCCCAGCACGGGCACAGGGGGCTCAGCCCCAGCCGTGGGAAATCCCTGCTGCGGGGTCACAGCCTCGCCCCAAAACACTGAGCAGGGGCAGAATTGCCAGGAGAACACCCCCGGACGGGAGCTGGGGCAGAGCAGGGCCTGCTCCATCCCAGCCTTGGCTCAGAGAACCAGCCCTGACATTTCCCCAGGTGCCAGGGGCACCCAGAGGCAGCAGAGGCACCTGTGCAGGTGCTGTCCTCACCCCGAGAGGGGCACGGCCTGGAGCAGGACAGTCCCTGTCACCTGTGCAGGTGTTGTCCTCACCCCGAGAGGGGCACGGCCTGGAGCAGGACAGTCCCTGTCACCTGTGCAGGTGCTGGGGCTGGGACAGAGCTAGGAACACCTGCAATGGGCAGCATCTGGGGCAGTGCTGGGTCAGCAGCTCCTGCAGATGGGCAGGGATAAGGGCAGAGCTGAGCACTGATAAAGGCAGAGCTGGGCAGGGATAAACGCAGAGTTGGGCACTGATAAAGGCAGAGCTGGGCAGGGATAAAGGCAGAGTTGGGCACTGATAAAGGCAGAGCTGGGCAGGGATAAAGGCAGAGCTGGGCAGGGATAAAGGCAGAGCTGGGCACTGATAAAGGCAGAGCTGGGCAGGGATAGAGGCAGAGTTGGGCACTGATAGAGGCAGGGCTGGGCACTGATAGAGGCAGGGCAGGACAGAACTGCCCTGCTGAGCTGTGCAAACCTCTTCTGGGAGCTGTGAGCGAGCCCAGGTGTCCTGATTTCGGGTCAGCGCTTTGAGAGCCAGCCCTGTCCCCTCTGCTGTGCCCATCCAGGGTTTGTGCTCCCCAGGGCTGCGGGGAAGGGCTGGATGTGCTCAGGCACAGCAGAACATCCCAAGTTCCCATCTCCATTAGTCACTCTCCAAAAAGCCTCCTTGGGGGCCGGGCTCCTTAACGCTGCGCGTTCCTCCTGAGCTCCCCAAGCCCCCCCAGGCCTCGGGGTGATAAATCACATTTGTCTGTGCCGCAGCAGCAGCCGCAGCCTGTCCGAATCCTCCTTCCCAGGACTCCACTCATGATGAAACGCCCGTTTCCTGGTGCTGAGATCTGTGAAAATTGGCCTTCCCAGCCTCCCTCCCGAGGGCTGAGCCCCAGCCAAGGGCTCCCTTTGATCAGAGGAGCTCCCGAGCCCCGCTCCCGACGCCTGCTCCTGGGGTGCCCCGTATTTGTATTTTGTCTCCCAGGCACGGCGCACACAGAGCCCGTGAAACGCAATCCCCTCTGCTGGGGCTGGCACCAGGCAGAGCCTGAGCCCTGCCCAGGGTTTGACCCGGTCCTGGGAGGACTCGGGTTACTGAAAACGCTCCCACAGGCATCAATCTTCTGGGCTGTGACCTCGGCAGAGCTCGGCTGGTGACAGCCTCAGGAGCTCCGGGCTCAGCTGCTGCCACCAGAACCGATGGGCAGAGGGACAGGCAGGCTGGACAGTGGCCAGTCCGGGTTCCCTGTCTCCAGCAGCGTCCCCAGCAGCTGCTCTGGGCTCCCTCCAGGTGTGGTGGAGCTTTGGGCACCTCAGGGTGACACCCCTGGGCTGGGCAGCCTCTCCCGGCCCCAGCACCAGCCACGGTCAGTGCTGCCCCTCAGTGTGACAGAGCTGTCCCCATCACCCGTGTCCTGTCCCAGCCCTGGCAGCCCCTCCCGGCCCCAGCACCAGCCCAGTGCTGCCCCTCAGTGTGACAGGGCTGTCCCCATCACCCGTGTCCTGTCCCAGCCCTGTCCCAGCCCGTCCCCGCTCCCCGCGGGGGCAGCAGCCGCTGCTCCGACAATCACTCCTCTGTCAATCACACCTATTTTAATGTGTTAACTTTCTAAATCCACTTTTGTGCTCGCTTCACAATGAGCTGCTTTGATCAGGGCAATTCCAGCAAACCCCAGAGCCCCCCCCGCCCCTCCCCTGCGGCAGAGCCGGCCGGGGCCTCGGGCTTGTAAAACCAAAGCAATCGCAGCCTTTAATTTTATTTCCTTTCTTTTCAGGCCGCTAGGTGCTGGTTCTGATTAGGGGCATTCTGAGCAGGATTAAAGCTATTCTAAATAAAAACCATGTTGAGCTTTGGGGGAAGGGGGAAAAAAATAATAAAAAAAAAAGGCAGCGCAACCTCATCAATTTAGAAAGGTCTGGCCAAGCTGATCCTGCCAGGCCAGCCCCTGAGCAGGGAGAACAATTCTCCTAGAGCAGGTGCCGGGCAGGGGAGAGAGGTGCTGAGTGCCCTGTGACACTGTCAGAGTGCCGAGTGCCCTGTGACACCGCCCAGGACGTCATGGCAGGGTCAGGGGACAGCTCAGGGCCCAGCCCTGGGTGCTGCTCAGGCCGAGCAGGAGTTGTGCCAGCCCCTGCCTGTGCTCCCATCTCTCTGCCACTGTCACTGTCACTCGTTTGTGCCTCTCTGTGTCTGTGCTCTCCCTCTGACCTGGGGGTCCTCCACCCCTCGGGTCAGAGCTGAGCTGCTGCTCCTCGGGAAGAGCTGCTGGGACTCTCAGGGGTCAGGGACACCCTGAGCCAAAGGACAGGGAGATAAAAGCAGGATTTTGTTCTTGGGGAAGAGCTCCTGGCCTGAGTGAGGGAGCGCTGAGACCAGCACACGTGGGGTTGTTTTTATCCATTATCTCCACCCTGGTTAGAGGCACAGGGAAATGGCTGTGCTGGGACCGGGACTGAAGGATCTCTGCCTCTGCCTCAGCCACTTTCAGGCTTTTTTCCCTCTCGCAATTTTTGGTGTGATACGATTTCATTAAGCAGAGCTTAGTGACAGACAGTGTGTCAGCCTCACGAAGGGGGAGTTTCCAGGTGCTGGGAGTGACTCTGATGTGGCTGCACAAACTCCAGCGGACACCAGAGCACTTTGAATGAAACCCTTGTCCCTTCCTGCGCTGATCCTGGTTTCTGGTGGGATCAGAACTCTCTGTGACAGGCACAGATGGCCTGGCAGCACCTCCAGGAGCTCTGTAGGACTGGAAGACGTCCCCAGGGCCCTGGGGGTGAGTCCTGGAGCCCCAGGAGTGAGTGCTGGGTAGGCACTGGCCCCCGATCACCCCGGGGTGCTGGGCAGGGGCTGCAGCACAGCAGGGCAGCCAAAACTCCATTTATCCCCCCAACACAAGAGTCTGTGTCAGCACCCTGGAGCTGCGGGTTTCTTCCCAGCCTGGGGAAGGTCAGCACCCCCTGGAGCCCCCGAGGGTCCCTGTGGCCCCCGCAGGGGCAAGGGCAGGGCTGGGCTTTTGGCACCCCCCGGCCCCTTTCCAGGCCAATCCCAAAAGCGATGGCACGTGGGGACAAACCCCACAGAAATCCCTTCAGAGCACTGGCAGAGCCCTCGGAGCTGCCTGTGAGGTGCAGGGGGTGCAGGGGCAGTGCCAGCAGTGCCAGCAGTGCCCTGGGCCACCAGGGCCACCAGGGCCACGTCCCTCCCCGGGCAGGAGCGGTGACAGCTGCGGGTGCCCCCGATGAGTGAATAACCTAATGGAGCCATTAAAAGGAACAGAAGCCCTCTGCCCTGTTTGATTTCTCTCCATAATGATGTAAAGTGCACTTTAATGGAGTCAAAGTGGTCCTGGGCCATTCTTGTTAAGGCCGTTTGATGCAGTGCTATTGAGTCCCGGTGCTCGCCTTCATTACCTCCCTCCCGCATTGTACTCCAGACTTCCCCGCAGCCTCTCTGCTGCCACGGCCCCTTGCCTGCATTTTGTCTACATAAATTAGACCTTGTGCAGCATATTGGCCTGTCAGGGGACTAGGAAGAAACTGTATATTGTTTCTGGCATTCCCGGGCCCTTCTGCCCCTGACATCTGCTGTGTTTGTGACAGGGAATACATTCCTGACTCATTATCCGGGCAGGCGGAATCCCTCCCTGACAGCGCCATTAATCAGAATCAAGCGGTCCGGCAAATAAAAAAAAAATAAAAAAAAAAGAAAGAAAAAGAAAAAGAAAAAAAAAAAAAAAAGGAGAGAGAAGAAGAAAAAGAAAGCAAGCAAAGAAAAGAGACAGTTCCTAACTTTCACTTCGGTGTCATTCCAGTGTCTGGACAAGTAGCAATCCATCTTGCTGAGTGACAGCTCTGATGGATGGCATTATTTATGCTTTTGTGTATTAAAAGACAGTTCTGGCACCGGCTTGTCACTCAGCAGGGAATTTGAGAGAAGTTGAAATTGAATTTGAAGGGAAAGAGGGCAAAGATCAGAGGGTTCTGGCCGGGGAGTTGTGCCCGGGAGGGGCAGGGGTGGCAGTGGGAGGGGACACCCCAGAGGTGTGGGGACACCCCAGGGACACGGGCCCGCCCTGGCAGGTACAGAGACCTCCAGGGCTCTCCGGGGCTCTGTGTTGACACAAACAGGTTTGATGTTCCTTGGAGGGATCCTCGCTGGGGGGTGAGACGGGCATATGCTTAATTTTGTGTCCCTAATCTGTGAGTGTTTTGTGTACACAACTATGATTAGAGCTGCACATATGCACGGGTGTCTGCGNGGGGGGGGGGGGGGGCTCCCCGTGCACATGTGTATTTACACAAATCAATCTCAAACGCGGGTGTTTTGTCCCAGCACACACATCTCCGGTGCAAAACACTTCCCTCAGTATCCACACACACACGGGGCACCTCCCAGGTGAAAAACACACACCCACACTCCTCATTTCCCCCTCCCCACAAGTGTTTGCTCACACCGTTTGTCAGCCGCTCTGAGAACACACCAAGGACAACATTCCCGGGGAGCTGCTTTGTCCTGACCCGTTCCCAGAAGTGACAATCCCCAGGAATGCACAACCATCCACATCTTCCTTTACCTGTGCCGGCACTGAGCCCGCAGGTGTCTGCACACCTGTCCCACGCCCTGTGTGAGCACCACAGCGTGGTCGGGGTGCTGGGGACACCCCGGGACAGCTGCAGGAACACACAGCTCCCTCCCAAACTGCTGATCCTGTGTGTCAATGCTCCGTGCTCGGAGTGAACAGGGAAGGATTTACCTCATCTGGGGATGTGGTTCATTCATTTACTGTGTGAGTAAAGCACCTCAGATTCAGGTGTCAGCATTAATTAATGGCATTTCCAGCCCTGAACAAGCCGTGGGTCTGACGTGAGAAAACACAAAACAACCAGAACCCCTGCTCCTGTTATTTATCACTCGTGTTGGAGATGACCCATCTCTTGGCTATTGGGACAAACATCTGCTGTGGGATCCATCAGCCAGCGACGAGCATTTGTCCCTAATTAATACAAATTTGTTTCCTTCCCCAGTCCCAGCAGGTCCCGGGTCCCCTGTCCTGGGCCGTTGGCAGCAGCAGCATCACCCGGACACAGCTCCAGGCCCTGAGAGCAGCTCTGGAGTCTGGGAGAATCCAGGGAAAACCCAGGGCTGCAAACCCAGAGAAAACCCAGGAGTGCAAATCCAGGGAAAACCCAGCACTGAAAACCAGGGAAAATACAGCACTGCAAACCCAGGGAAAACCCAGGACTGCAAATCCAGGGAAAACCCAGCACTGAAAACCAGGGAAAATCCAGAACTACAAACCCAGCACTGCAAACCCAGGGAAAATCCAGCACTGCAAACCCAACGCTGCAAACCCAGCACTGCAAACCCAGCAGTGCAAACCCTGCCAGATCTCCAGGAGTGGTGCTGACTTGCAGGCCCAGCAGGGTTGTTACCACAGAACCCGAGAATTCTGTGATTCAGTGATTCTGTGATTCCATGATTCAGTGGTTCTGTGGTTCTGTGATTCAGTTGTTCTGTGGTTCTGTGATTCAGTGATTCAGTGATTCAGTGATTCAGTGGTTCTGTGGTCCTGTGAGCTCCAGGAGGGACGTGCAGGCCCAGCTGGATCGTTTCCAGCATCCTCCTGCACTCCTTCTCCTTCCTGGGGATCCTGGATCTCCCTTCCCAGCCGCTGGGGTTTGTCAGTGTTCGGGAATATCTCCATTCCTGGCCTGGGCAGGACGGACACTCAGGGAATACCCAGAGCACCCCAAAACCCCCAAACCCCCAGACCAGGGTGACCCTGGAGCCGCTCTGTGCAGAGCCAGGGGCTGTGCCCTGCCTTCCTCTGGAGAGATTCCCTGCCAGGATGACATCACAGCGATCCCCGGCAACGAGCTGTCCCTCCGGGGTGTGAAGCTGCCGAACGAAACTCGTTCTTTCAAGATCCAGAGCTTAAATTTCAAAGTGAGATGTGTGTGTGTGTAATCCCCCCGGGCTGCTTTGAAAGCCCAGCCGGTGTTTGCAGAAGGAGCTGGTCATTTTTCTCCTGGCGGCCTCGGCGAGGCAGAGCCTGGGGATTGGCTTCTTTCAAATGTTGATACCATGAAATTGCAGTTGGCTGGGAGGGAGGGAGGGAGGGAGGGAGGCTGCAGTTAGTGCAGAAATATGCGCAGGGCGGCTCCAGAGGGAGAAGTGGGGCTGGCCAGCGGCTGCTCCGGGAGGAAACACAAAAATCATCACTCAGAGCACCAGCACAGCACAGAGGAGAGTCTGTCCTATCTGCCAGCGCTGCTTTATCCTTCCCGGATTGTCCCGGGAAATGGAGACACCCCAGACATCCCCAGGGTTAACAGTGCAAATGTTGGCGGCCGCACCCGGGAGGATTCCTACCTGGTAAAGATCTGCCCCCCTGATCCCCCAGAGCCAAAGGAACAGAAGCTGCTGCCTTTGCAGCGGGGCGGTTGGAACGTTTAATTCGATTCTGTCGTCTGTCAGAACAGCAGGCAGAGGGGAGGAATGTACTGGTGTCATATGGAAACCACGGCTCGGTGACGGACAAAATTAAATCCTTGCATTTGGACATAAACCATGGTAACACAAAATATGCAGCGAGCCGGGCTCGCTTTTCAGCGCTGGAAACACAAGGCCCCACTTGGCAGGCTGGGGAGGGGATATTAGTCAGATTTAGACATGGTTTTTCTTTGTTTTATTGAAGGGTAAATAATTATGGGCTGAGATACTCCAGACCCGTGTTAACACTGCTCCGTGTGAACCGCAGCGGAGGATGATGTGAGGATGGGAAGGACTGGAGGTCCTTTGCCCTACAAACTCTCTGGGAATTCTGGAAAAGTTCTGTGATTTGCTCCTAGAAAACGGCCCCAAAGCTTGCTCACAAGGCACAGAACCACGGGGTTGTTCAGGTTGGAGAAAACCTCAGAATTATCAAGCGCAGCCCTCGCCCAGCACGGCCAAGCCCACCACCAGGATGTGACGTGCTGATCTCCGTAAATCAAACCTGCCAAGCCTTTTCCTGCCTGACATTCCTGAGAGAACACGGGTCCAGGGTGTTCCTGTCTCCCTGCAGGGCCAGCTGTGTGCTCCTGCTCTGGCTGCTGGGCCCCCCACGCCCCCGGGGCTCCCAGGGCAGGGCCAGCTCTGCTCACACACACACACAGATCTGGGGGAAGTTTCCCTGTGATGTGAGAGCTCTCCTGCCTTGATTGAGAGAAACGTCTGTGCAGAACAACAGCCAGAGCTGATTTGTCACCAGCCTTTCCTTTCTCAGGGCGAGGATCCTGACAGGGATTTATTGAACACGCCCCGGCTGTGCTGAGCAGCTCACGGTGACACTCAGCAAATCCACGTTCTGCCTCACTTCTCCCAGGGGCTGCTCCTGCTCTGGGGGAAAACATTCCAGTGTGGGACCTGCCCACGCTGGGGGATCCAGTGGGATCCTGTCCCATTTCCACACTCTTCTGCTTGTATTTACCTCGTGCATCCTCACGGCACAGGAGCTGCTCTGGCCCTGCTTTGGGGGGTTTTGGCCACCCCTCTCCTCCCTCCCCAGCATCCCCGCCCCAGCTGCTGCTCCCAGCGTGATTTATGAGCTCCTGCACAGTGAAACCTGCATTTGTGGTGCCTGCCAGCACTAATGGGGCATGCAGGGATCTGACAATGTTGACTGATCTCGGCCACTCGTGTTTCTCTCTCCTGAGCAGCCACCCCCGCTGCCAGAAGGATTTTAAAAGAAAAAAGCGGGAGGTGAAAGGCACAATTCACTGCAGAGGACCTGGAACAGCCTTTTTCCAGAAGAAAAGATGCTCTGGTTCCTGCCCTCGGGGTCTGATCTGTGGGTTTGGACCATCCCCCGGGTTTCCACCACCCCTCCTGCAGTCCCAGTGTGGAATGGAGCCTGTGAATCCCTGCCTGGAGAGGAGGGGACGGCAGTGTCACCCATCCCAGCAGGGCCAGCGTCCCTGGGGTGGGATGGAGCTCAGGCACCACGTGGGGCTGGATCCCACATCTCCCCCTGCCCTGCTCCAGGGCTGTGCTCCTTAGCGGGGCTCTGATTGTGTGATGGGAGCTCCTGGTAAGTGGTTCCTTCGGCAGAGATCCAGCAGAGCACTTAGGCAAATTCAGGAATTTATGTCCCATTGACTCCTGGGCGAGGATTTATGTGCTCCGAGGCGTGAGTGCCTTAAATGCATTTCCAGCCCGGGCCCTGTGCTCCCCAGGCTTCCTGCAGCCTCGTAAAGCCTCTCGGCACCCGGGAGTGCAGGCTCAGGCTCCCCCTCACCCCTCAGCGGGGCAGAATGCAACCGCACAAAGTGCTCTTCGACGACGGGAAAGTTCCAGTTCTGGACTTCTAATAATCCTGGAGAGCAGCCGAGTTTTGATGCATTAAAAGAAACAAACAAAAAAAAAAGCACAAAAGTGACGGCTGTCAACCGAGTTCCTCCCCTGGCCAGCGAGTCAGAACTGCCTCCCTCATCCCATTGAGGAGGATGAACTGAGCGGTGGGAGCATCTTTGCATCAATCAATTCCTTTTCAGAAGGGCTGATTTCATTTCTCCCAGGCTGCGGGGACCCCCCCGAGCCCGGGGCCGTGCTGCCCCCACCCCGGGGTGGTCCCTGCTCTGCCCTTTCCCTCTGCAGCCGCGGCTCAGCACCTCCTTTAACCCATCAAATGTCCCAAACCCCAAAGTGACAGGAAATGGTTTACAGTCGGCTCGAGCTGCTCTTAATAGAGGCGGTCATTTCATCGAACTAAAAGCAGCGGGTGATTTATTTTTAATTGTAATCACTCCTCTGGTGCAGGAAATGGAGCAGTGAGAGGGGCTTGCATTTCCTGCCCTGTTTGTCCTGGCCCTGCACACGAGCACTGCGGCCTCCCTGTGCCTGCACTGCGGCCTCCCTGTGCCTGCATTGCTGCCTCTGTGCCTTGCTGCCTCTGTCCCTGACTGCATTGCTG
>VXBN01006319.1:192431-203111 GCA_013397395.1 Sinosuthora webbiana | reverse complement strand
TGCTGCCTCTGTGCCTGCACTGCTGCCTCCCTGCCTGCACTGCTGCCTCCCTGTACCTGCACTGCTGCCTCCCTGTACCTGCACTGCGGCCTCCCTGACTGCATTGCTGCCTCCCTCCCTGCACTGCTGCCTCTGTGCCTGCACTGCTGCCTCCCTGACTGCATTACTGCCTCCCTGCCTGCATTACTGCCTCCCTGCCTGCACTGCTGCCTCCCTGTACCTGCACTGCTGCCTCTCTCCCTGCACTGCTGCCTCTGTGCCTTGCACTGCGGCCTCCCTGTGCCTGCACTGCTGCCTCCCTGCCTGCATGGCTGCCTGCCTGTGCCTGCATTGCTGCGGACACTCCGTCCTGAGCCCGAGGCAGGGAACTGCAGAGCTCAACGTCCCAGATCTGCCTTTTCCTTTCGGGCTCTCAGGGGTGGGAGCTGCAGTGGGAACCCCCAGGAGGGGCCAGCCCGGATCTCCCGGGGGTTTCCCCGCTCTGGTGCAGCCCTGCCTGTCCCGGGCCAGCCCTTCCCACCTTCCCTGGGCGCTTTTGTTGCATTTTCTGGCCGCGGAGCTCCAGCTGCAGGGCTGAGCCAGGGGAGGAGGCTGAGGGTGCGGAGTGAGGAGCTCCAGGATCTCAGGGAGCACAGGGATGAAACACTCCTGGAAGTGCCGTCCCCGGGGGCCGTGGAATGTGCTCCCAGGGCTGAGAGGACGCTCAGCCAGCGCTGTTCTCATCGCCCCTGTCCGTCAGCACCCAGCCAACAGCTCGAGGTTTTACAGAGATCAGGCAGCCCAGGGAAGTACCAAAGTGATTGCAAATGTTCTAATCTCATTAATCTGCCCCTTCTCCCCAGAGACGTTCAAAGCTCAGGCCAGATCCTCAGCTGGCAAGGGAAGTAGGAAAGCACTTAAATAAGACCTTAAATATAAGCTCGTGTTTGAATTCTATTTACCACGAAGTTCATTTGGAGATAAATTCACGCTAAAACAATATTCCTAAGCAAAAAAAAAAGCCCTCACTTGAGCCAGAGCCTTTGCAATATAAACAGAGCTAGTCTGTTCTGGATGAGGATTTTCTGCTTTGGGGCTTCTTTTCCCACTCTCCCAGGCCCCTTTCAGCCAGCCAAGGGAACAGAGTTTGGGGCTGTGGTGCCTTGTCTCAGCAAACCAGTTCGACCTGGATTTTGCAAATTCAAGTAGCTGCTGGAGAAATCCCATTGAACCAGTTTGTCGCCGGGATGCAACACAGGCAAGACAAAAATTGCCATAACAATTAATTAATTAATCAAAATCCGGTGAGTTTACAGCCTCAGAAGATTTTCTGTTTTCCTGATCCCTTTTTTCTTTCCTTTTTTCTTGACCCTGCCAAGGTCACAGCCCGGCCCCGATGTCCCCGAGCCTCTCGGGTGTGACAAACCTGCCCCTGGTCTGTCTGTGCTGAGTGTCCCAGCTCCTGGTCTGTCTGTCCTGTGTCCCAGCTCTGTGCCTGTGCTGGGAGCAGCCTCCGGGCAGGGCTGGGGCTGGAGGTCCCTGGAGCTCCCCGGGCTCTGCTTTAGGGTCAGATTGGGGCTGGAGGTGCCCAGAGCTCCCCAGGCTCTGCTTTAGGTCCACGATTAGGGCTGGAGGTCCCTGGAGCTCCCCGGGCTCTGCTTTAGGGTCAGATTGGGGCTGGAGGTGCCCAGAGCTCCCCAGGCTCTGCTTTAGGGCCGGACTGGGGCTGGAGGTCCCTGGAGCTCCCCAGGCTCTGCTTTAGGGCCGGACTGGGGCTGGAGGTGTTGGGAGCTCCCTGGGCTCTGCTTTAGGGCCGGATTGGGGCTGGAGGTCCCTGGATCTCCCCAGGCTCTGCTTTAGGGTCACAATTGGGGCTGGAGGTGTTGGGAGCTCCCCAGGCTCTGCTTTAGGGCCACAATTGGGGCTGGAGGTGCCCAGAGCTCCCCGGGCTCTGCTTTAGTGCCAGACTGGGGCTGGAGGTGTTGGGAGCTCCCCGGGCTCTGCTTTAGGGCCGGATTTGGGCTGGAGGTGTTGGGAGCTCCCCAGGCTCTGCTTTAGGGCTGGATTGGGGCTGGAGGTCCCTGGATCTCCCCAGGCTCTGCTTTAGGGTCACAACTGGGGCTGGAGGTCCCTGGATCTCCCCAGTCTCTGCTTTAGGGCCACAACTGGGGCCACACAGGGAATGGCAGTCCCGTGACGGGGCAGCAGCGCGGGGCCCGCGGAGGCAGAGGGTAAGGAGACGTTAATGTGTGCAGTCAGCTCCCATCTCGCACTCCGCGAGTGTGCTGGTATGAGTGGTTCTGACACCCTGAACATAAACCAGATGGCCCCTTTCTTACGCCATATCATGCAAAGAGAGATCTGAATTAATTCATGTAGAAATCATGACAATTCTGTTGCTGTTGGAACTCGGCATAGCGGACAGGGTGGCAGGAGATTATGCTGAATTTTTAACTTATAAAATACTAGTGACAGATGTCACTGCCTGTTCTCCTTTGTTGTTTCTCGTCCTTTCTCCATCCCCTAGGGCCCTCCTGCCCTTCTCCAGGGCTTTACCTCTGGCTTAAACAACTTATTTAAATCCACTTTTGTGCAGAACCTCAGACGCCGTGTGTAAAGAGAGATCCACCAACCCCAGAAGCGCGTGCCTTGGAGCACAAACACTCTGGGGAAAAAGGAGATTTCGTTTCTCAGCGAACTCCACCTCCAGCCCTTTAGACACCCCATCCCCAATCAATAACGTTTTCCTGGGGATCAATGGCCCATGGAAGCAGCAGCGCCTTCCTGGCGTTTGCATCCCGGCCAGTGAGACCCGGCGGGAGGCGGGAATTTCCCCGGGAAAGGCGCTGTCCAGGGTCCCACTGTGCCCAGGGACCTGCCGTGCCCAGGGCTGGAGCGGCCCCAGGCAGGGCTGGAGCACCCCGGGCAGGGCTGGGGCCCCTCCAGCCGCACGAAGGCACCAAGGGCTGTGCAGGCTGGCGCTGCCCGCCCGTGCTGAGGCTGGGTTTCAGCAGCAGGCCCCAATCGCGGCATCTCTGAGGATGCCCAGGGCGCCTTGAGGATGCCCGGGGTGCCCTGAGGATGCCCAGGGCTCTCTGAGGATGCCCAGGGTTCCCTGAGGATGCTCAGGGCTCTCTGAGGATGCCCAGGCCTCCCTGAGGATGTGCAGGGATCCCTGAGGATGCTCAGGGCTCCCTAAGGATGCCCAGGGCTCTCTGAGGATGCCCAGGGCTCCCTGAGGATGCCCAGAGCTTTTCCCACCTCCCGCGGGGCCGGCAGCACTGCCGGGCTCCACGGAGCCCCGGTGCTCGCCTCTCCTTCTGCCGGGGAACTTTCCCCTCCGCCTTCCCCTGCAGCCCCCTCCGAACCGGAGCGAGCACTCCTCCCGGTAATGGGTTTTTTCCACCTGGTTGGGCTGATGAAAGGTTTATGGGTTGACATTCAGCGCGAGGAGAACAAAGCGAGCGCGGGCTGTGCGTGCGCGGGGGCGGCGACGGGCGCGACGGAGCCGCTGAAAACTTTATTACAAACCGGGAGGCGCCGGGGGCCGTGAATCAGCCGGGGCCCCCCCCAGAACCCCACGGCACCACGGGGGAGGCCACACAGGGGTGGGCACCAGGGAGCGGCGCTGGGGTGAAGGAGAGGGAAGAGGAGGAGGAAGGAGAGGAGGAGGAAGAGGAGGCTGGAGCTCGCTGAGCATCCATCACTTGGTCCCACCTCGCTGTGCCAGGCAGGGATGTCCAGACTCACCACCCCAAATCCCAGAAAGGTTTGGGTTGGAGGGGGCCTTGAATCCCATCCAGTGCCACCCTTCCAGGGACACCTTCCCCAGGCCCGGGCTGCTCCAAGCCCCGATGTCCTGCCCGGCCTCAAATCTGAGCTACAGAGGGAGCAGCCCCAAAGGAGGGTCCAGAGGCAGGAGCTGCTGTGGAGGGCCCGGCTCAGGGGGAAAATCAGCCCCAGGCAGACCCGCCCCTCGGAGCGCTGCCCCCGCTGCCCCTCCGAGCCCTGCCCCGGGTCCGCCCGGGTCCCGCCTGCGCCCAGGTGAGAGAACCGGCGGCTCCTGTTCACCGGCACACCGCCAGCAGCTCGCCGGGAGTGTTTGGAAACAGCGCGGCCCGAACAAACAAACAAACAAAAGCTCTCAGCTGGTATTTGTTAGGAAACCGGCGTTAACAGGCTCACAGTTATGGGAAGCACCTTTAGCAACGCGAGCGGAATGATTTTGACTCGGCATTACAGAGGAGGGGGGAAAGAGCAGAGCTGCCACCAGCTGAGCCTGCGAAACGAGCAGGAGGTGCATTGTCACAGCGGCTGCGGGCTCCACTGCCAGCGCCACATGCTGTCCCCAGACAGGCCTGGATGTCCCCAGACCAGCCTGGATGTCCCCAGACCGGCCTGGCTGTCCCCAAACCAGACTGGCTGTCCCCAAACCAGCCTGGATGTCCCCAAACCAGCCTGGATGTCCCTAGACAGGCCTGGATGTCCCCAGACCAGCCTGGATGTCCCTAGACAGGCCTGGATGTCCCCAGACCAGCCTGGCTGTCCCCAAACCAGCCTGGCTGTCCCCAGACAAGCCTGGATGTCCCCAGACCAGCCTGGATGTCCCCAAACCGGCCTGGGTGTCCCCAGACAGGCCTGGATGTCCCCAAACCAGCCTGTCTGTCCCCAAACCACCCTGGCTGTCCCCAGACCCTCCAGCAGGTCGGGGCCGCAGTTCAGGGGCCGAGAGCACCTTCCCCACACCGAGCCCTCGCTCCGCGGGGAGCGCGCAGCATCCCCTCCCGCTTTTGTGTCAAGTTCGGTTCTGCTCTAATTTAGCCCGTTAATTAGCGCGGAGGGGAGGGTTTGTGGGGCGGCAGGAGCGCTCTCCTGGCCGTGCCGTGCCGGGATGGGGAGTGGGTCCCACCCAGAGCTCCTGGGGGAGCACAGAGGCAAACACGTTTCTATTTTAAACCCTGATCCGAGGCCACCGCCTGCCTCTCGGAGCGCGGCTGTCCTGGAAATGTCACGGCAGAGCAGCGTGCTCGGGAGATTAGAGCCGCTCCAGCTCGCAAATGACAGAGGACACTCACAGATGTTACTGTAGCCACGGGGTCAGGCGCAGTTGCTCAGGCTTAACTTGTTGAATTGCGTTAAAAAAAAAAATCAAACCAGGAAAAAAAAAGGGAAAAGGGGCAAATGCCAAAAGACTCCGCGCAGCTGTGACTTCGCTCAGGTTTTATCCCAGCTAAATAAATCTCCTTTCCCCCACAACTACCAGTAGTCCTTATAAGCCGCGGGGAGGTGACTTTAACTAAGCGAATTCCCGGGCCAAACTACGCTGAACGTTCCCGGCCCCGTGGTGTTGGAGCAGCTGCTGTGCAGGGATCAGGGCGTGAGGCTCACAGAACCCCTGCTCCGGCAGCGCTGGCATTTCCAGAGCAGCCTCACACCACGGGATGCTCCATCTCCGTGCACCTCGTTCGAGAGCTGCTGATTTGCAGACGCTGAGAAGCTGAGCTTTGACGTCTTTACAAAACCAGGTGCTTTTAAGATGAACCTTTAAACCCAAAATCCGTTTTAAATCGCAGCTGAGAGCCTTGGCTGGTGTCGAGTTGTGCTCCTGGGCCCTGAGGAGCAGCCCAGGCCCTGGCCTAGATCAGCAGGCAGTGACACGCATCCCTCACGCTAATGGGCTGCTCCTGGCTGTGCTGGGGCGAGGCACAGGGAAGGGCTGGGCAAAGGAGCCGAGATGTGCTGAAAGAAAAAAAACCCCAAAATAAAAATCAGGTGTGACTGCGGCTCCAGCCTGTGCACTTCGTGTTAATCTTTGCTGCTCCTCTGGGCTGGCGGCTGCTCTGCCCCTCTGAGCGCTTCTGGGGAAAGCAAAGCACGGACAAGCTGGGAGCCGAGATCAGCCCTGAACTCGTGGGGTTGGATGGAGCAAACCCTGCCCAGGCAGGGGGAACACGGTGAAGGAAGAGACACAAATCACCCGGATCTGGGAATTCTTGTGAGCAAAGGCCTGAAGTGAGCCCAGGAGCCAAACACTGCCCTACCCAGACAAGCCCAGACCCAGAGCTGGGCCCTGGGCTGTGCTGGGGCCGCTTTCATCCCGCCCGCCTCGGCTGCCAGGGATGACTTTGTTCTGTCAGATGTGGCTGCTAATTACGGGCCCTCCAAGTGCCATTAGTGGTTTAACTGGGGGGAAATTGAGCCGTATAAATCGCACCACTTCACCATTCCCTGTTTATATTCAGCTGGATTTCCCTTTTGATATTTATTGAGGGAGACGCGCGGGTCCGTTTGAAGATTCAGCTCGACTTGTTAAGGTTTTACTGGAGGAAGGAATTCAGGCCCTGGAATTGCCCCGGGAGCAGCCCGGGGAGGGAAGGAGCAGCGAGCTCCTGCTGTTTGTTGTCCCCCATCACCGGTGAGCTCTCCTGCTGCCTCCGCCTGGCTGCCTCCGCCACACACAATAAAAACCGAGAATTGATCATTTCTAACCCTCACAAGGAGGGTGAGGCAGCACAGACTGGGGAAGGGAAAGGAGAGGCCATCCCCACATCCCCATGGGCTGCTCTGCAGAGCCCAGCCCGGCCCCATCCTCCCTCCCGGGCCGGCGGGAAAAGCTGCGATTCCTCCCGTCTGACGGTTCAGCCCCACAGAGCCCATGGAGCTCAAAGCGCTCCCCACCCGGCCTTTCCCTTCTACGAGCACGAGGACACAAAGTGCGACTTTGGGAATGTTCGAACCTCCCTTTCCCACCCGCCCGAGCTTCGCCTCCCGCCCGCCCCGGCCTTCACCTCCCCGGCTACGGCCGAGATAACTCCGACAAGGGGCACGAGACACGACAGAGCTGCTCAGGGTTGGCGCCGCGTTGAGTTTAAAAGAGATAAATTGGATCGCTGGGAGATTTTTTCAGCGCCCAAAACATCCCAGGTTCTGTTCACCGAGGGCTGGGGTGATGGAGAGCCACTGGGACCAGGCTGGGAGCTGCTCTGGTGGCTCTGCAGGGCGACAGAGACGTGACCTGGAGGTGGCACAGCTGGAATCCAGCAGGTTTGTTCAGCTGCTGCGTTTCCCACCAGTGAACAAACCAAGGGCCTCCACTTTCCCTGCTCTGAGCGTGCACCACCGGTGTTTCCCCTATCAGATTCCTGTACAAAAACCGCTGTCAGGCTATTAATAATCTGCAAAAAAAACCACCTTGAAACTTGACTCAATGAGGGCGCGTTGCAAATGGGCTCTAATGGCTTTTATTCCTCATCTCTGTCACCTCAGATCTAATCTGCCGTTTTCTCGTTTTTTATCCTCTCTGGTCCCCTCGAGGATCACCCGGCAGCTCTTCCCTCGGCCCGGGGAGGCTGTGAGGGGTCAGCGGGGGCTGGTGGGCAGGGAGGGGTCAGGGATGTCAGGCAGAGCCTGGGGCTGACACTGGATCCTGGTTTTTTCCTTAGTTTTGGGGCAAACTCTGCGTTTTTAATGGAAACAACCAAATCCCTGCAGCCCCTGTCCCTGTGTTTGGGCTCACAGCCCTCGTGCTGAGTTTGGGGTGGAACATTTCCCTGAGGAAAGCTCAGGGATCAGAGGCTGCTGAATTCCTTCTGCTCTGGAAAAAAACAGAGGAGGAAAGGTAGAGACACTGCAGAACCCTGCAAAAAACCTGTGACCTGGTCAGGCGTCTAAACCTTCACCTGCTCCAGAGTTCTTAATTAGGTATCACCACATTCTTTAATTAGATGTATTTCTAGGTCTCTAATTACCTTTAAAACAATGCTCTCAGGAGGCCAGGGGGAAAGGCAGCTCCTGACAGGAGCTGTTCAGTGTGGGGCTCCCAGAGAGGAGCCACAAGTCCCTTTTCCCCTCGGCCACCTGGGCATCTCCACGATCTGTTCAGGAGTTCCTCCTTTCCTGTTTTATCCGCTTATGCAAACATTAATTTAAGGAATATTTCTCAGGCCTCCTGTGGGAATCCAACCCAATTTCCAGAGACAAAGCACGTGCGGCAATGACTAACGTTGCTCTTTGAGGAGGGGAGGAGATTTAAGGCTTTTGACTCAAGGTTTTTTTTTTTTCCCCCCCTCTTTCTTCTCTTTCCTTCTAAGTATCTCTTTATTCATCACTTTAATTACCTAATCGTAAATTTCTTTAGGGGGTTACTTAGAAGGAAAATTAGCATCAAAGCTTGGCAGTAAATTCAGGGGCTTTTGGAGCAGGTCCAAGCTGTTTCACCTGTGATTAATTAGATGATTTTTTTCCTTTAAGTGCCAGAGGGCTGCTGAGGTCTTTAAGCAGTTACATGACTGCTGGCAGCTCAGGAATTATGATTGATGCTCCAGGCTGGCATTTAGGACTTCTGCCTCTCTTTGGAGTTTGCCTGGAGAAGAAGGGAGAGCTCCAGAACTGGGACCAGGGCTCCAGAGCAGTCCCAGCTCTCCCCCAGCAGGGAGGACACTGGGACCAGCTCACTGCTGCTGTTCCACGGGGCTCAGAGCACACGGAGGGAGAAAGGAGCTCATCCCGCTCAGATCGTGCCCTACAGAGTCACAATATCAAGTTACAGCAGCCTCCTCCTCTTTAAAGCTTTCTGTAAGCGATGGGCTGAATCAAGGATGAAGGTGAAAGGAAAACAGGACTAAAGCTTTGACCCCAACCCTGAAACCTGCAAAAAAAAGACTTAGAAATCCATTTCCATTTCACAGAAAAACCCTAATATTCCTTTCTCCTGGTTCCGAAGGGCAAAGAATGAATCTCACTGTTGTTTTGTTTTGTTTCAGCAGAAAACCAGAGAGCCAAATTCCAGACTGATCTGGCTCCTCCTTCTGGCTGGAAACAAAAATCCTGCCGTGCCACCAAAGGGGGGAAAAAAAACCCAAACAAACCAAAACCCCAAACCAAATCAAGCCCCAAGTCCTCCATGAAAGCTTCAGCAGAAATTGGGAATATCCACCAGCTCCAATCCCATCCCTGCTGGCGCCCAGGTGGGCTCAGCCTAAAGCTCAGACTAAACCACGCCGGGTCCCGCGTTTCTGCCCCAGACAATTCCCAGGGGCTGAGGATTCTCCAGGGAGGTTTTCAGGCACCCACACACGGCACACACACATACACACATCCTCTCCCCCACCCCTCGGCTCTTCACGCCTTGTGACAACAGAGATTATTCCTCGCTGGAAGAATGTGGCATTGTTGACATTAAAAAAAAAAAAAAAGCAAAAAAAAAAAAAAGGCAAAACAGGCCTTTTGCTTTGCTTGAACAGCACAGGCTCTCTTGATCAGCTGTCTGAGGTGCCTCAGCTGTACAAAGCATTTAAACCTGTCTAACATCAAAAAGTAAGGTAAGACAAGTCACTTTGATGCTCCGGAGCACATGCCTAACATGATTATTGCAGCATCCTCCCGGTGATAATAGAATTATGCAAAGGAGGCCTTGACCCATTAATGCCTTTACCTTTCCCGGGGTTTCTGCGTTCCCTCCTTCCCCAGCAGCAGAAGTGCTGGCTCAGGCAGAGCAGAACAAAGGCTGGGAGGGACAGGAGTCACCTGCGAACAGGTTTTGGTGTTTCTTGCAGTTTTCTTAGTGCAAAAACGCCCCGGCGCTGCACAAAATGTGCTTAGTGTCAGAACACAGAGGTCCAGGAGCGGGTGGTTATTTAGAGCAGCTGAACAACGAGGAGGAGAAAAGGGCTGTCAGCCCCTCTGTGCCCTGCTGGGACAGAATTCCAGCTGGGAATGAGGGGGGGTTCAGCTGGTGACAACACAGGCACCCTGCAGGGTCTCAGTGTGAGGAGTCAGAGCCTGCAAACCCTGCCCAGGCTCTTCCTGCCAACTCCCAGCTCTCTGTGTGTTTCCAGCACCCCTGTAAGGCCTGGCCTGAGGCACTGGGCTGGCCAGGGGGTGACCAGAGCCCAGGGCACTGACCCTTCTCTCAGTCTGAACATCCAGGGGGTGGTTTCAGGCCAAACCCCTCCCGGCAGGGGCTCAGCTGAGTGCCCTGGCTGCGGCTCAGGGCTGCCCTGGCTGCCAGGGGAAGGCTGAGCACTTCTCCTGTCCTGTTTGCTCCATCGTGGCTCACCGAGTCCCGCTGCAATCCCTCCTGAGCTGCAAACGCACGAGCAGCTTGTTCCGGGGGGGGACGAGCCCCACGCCCAGAGCTGGATCCAGACCCCAAAGTCCCCAGCACAGCTACGTTTCCTTCTGCAGCCCTGGGCTGAGGCTGTGCTCCTGCTTCTCACCCGTGCTGGGCTCCTGAGCGCCCCGTGCTGGGCTCCTGAGTGCCCCGTGCTGGGCTGAGCCAGCCCTTGGTGTCTCAGCTCACAGGGATTGTTCCGTGTCCTGTGGGCGGGGCTGGGATGGAGCTGGACCAGATGTGCAGGGCTGGGATGGAGAACACCTCATCCAGCTGTGCAGGGCTGGGATGGAGCTGAACACCTCACTCAGATGTGCAGGGCTGAACACCTCATCCAGCTGTGCAGGGCTGGGATGGAGCTGAACACCTCACCCAGATGTGCAGGGCTGAACACCTCATCCAGCTGTGCAGGGCTGGGATTGACTGAACACCTCATCCAGCTGTGCAGGGATGGGATGGAGAACACCTCACCCAGCTGTGCAGGACTGAACACCTCACCCAGATGTGCAGGACTGGAGAGCACCTCACCCAGCTGTGCAGGGCTGGACTAAACACCTCACCCAGATGTGCAGAGATGGAGCTGAACACCT
>VXBN01006319.1:181132-192321 GCA_013397395.1 Sinosuthora webbiana | reverse complement strand
CCGCGCCGGGCTGCGAGGGAGCTGAACACCTCACCCAGCTGTGCAGGACTGAACACCTCACCCAGATGTGCAGGGATGGAGAACACCTCACCCAGCTGTGCAGGGCTGGCACCAGGGCTCTGCCTCTTCCACCCCCTGCTCTTTTATATTCCCCAGAAGCCCAGCTCTGCCCACTCCCCAGGGCAGGAACCTCCTGGAGCATCCCCTGCCAACAAAACCTTTCTTCCCCCCATTTTCCTGTCTCAACCAGAAAAAAAAAAAAAAGGACCAGGACCTCATCCCCGAGCTTCGGGAATCTGTTAATTGGCTCCCCAGTAAAATCACAGCGCCTCTGCTGCCTGATAATGATTGTAAATGACAGGGACTATCAGGTTTACCTTGTGATGTCCCCGGGGAGCCTGCAGTTAGTTTAGTCTGAACTCTGCGTCAGCTGTTTGGGTTCCTTTCTTCTCGCCATGTGGTATCTGGACTCAAGCTGCAGCCTTTCAAACCTAATTAGTGTGAGGGGAAAGAGAGGGAGGAAAAAAAAAACCACCAAACACCATCAGTCTCCTCCTGCAGCTGACTCAGTGCTGCACAGGCAGGGCCTGATTTATGGGACAACTTCGAGGGGATTTTTTTTTTTTTGGGGGGGGGGGTTCATCCTTGTCAACCCCAGTGTCGTTGGCTCAAGCCGCAAAAAAACCCCGAATTTTGGTTCCAGTGACAGATTGCACGCGCAGAATTCTCTGGAATGGTTTCATTTCGCTCGGGAATGGGACACACACATTTCAAATGGAGCTAATTAGGCTCTGGAGCAGCTGCTGAAGGATGGGGATGAATTTTTTGATTGCTCAGAATCTTCGAGTCAAGACTAAATGTCTCTCCAGGAGAGCTGAAGCTGCAGCATCACCGAAACCTTGACATGGGAAGAGTCAGTGGGGAGAGGAGGTGACAGGAGGAGGAGGCTCCCTCCGCCTGGGAACTCCCTGAAATCCCACCAGGACTCTTCCACCTGTCCCTGCAGTTGCCATATCCTGAAAACATCTCTCTGTGCCCTTATCTCAGCCAGTATTTTTTGGGAAAAAAAAAAAACCAAACCTACTATGGTTCAAACCCAGATTGAAGGCACAAAACAAACCTGGAGCGCCAATCCCTCCCTCCCTCTCTCTCAACCTCTCCTTTTTTAACTCCAAAACTGTTTCCTCTTCCTGCAGCGCACCAAACAACTCCTCTCCTCTGCAGCTCCTTTCCTGCAGGAGCCACTGTGGGATCTGGGATCCGCCACCTGCGTTTCCCCGAGCGCGAGCCGGGGCAGGACGACGGTGCCAGTAAATCCAGGCTGATCCCAAATCCTCTTAGCAGCATCTGCCCACATTGTTGGGCACGGGGCTGTAATGCTGTTAGAGCAATTCCCAGCCTTTGAAAGTCGGCAGCTACAGTCCAGGAGTGATCCAGCTGCGGGGGAATCTGCACTTTACATATTTAACAGCGGCGTGCTGAGCTCTTTAACATATCACCGCCGTACTTTTTGACATCAAAAGGATTGCATTTCCATACTCGGGCGAATTAATGGGATTTGCGTGTCACCCTCGTGCTGTACTTTCTTTTGCCGAGTCCCACTGCAGGGGTTTGAGGGGTGGGGAGGCTGTGGAGGGGCGTGTGTGAGTCCTGGGGAACGACACACGGCTCAGGGCTGGGTTTGACGCTGACTTTGCAGGGGCAGCATCTCCGTGACGTGCCCAGGAGATGTTTCCTTCCTCCCCGGCTGATGTTTGGCTGCGGCATTGCTGGGACCCCCACAGAGGCCAGGCCAAAACCTGCCCCCAGCACCAAAATCAGCCCCACTGAGCCTGAGCTGCTCCTGAGCTCTCGGAGCTGCTCCTGCAGGGCTCAGGAACCCAGGAGGGAATTCAGGGCTCACGGAGCACCTGGAGCGCGGGGTTGTGCTCGCTGGGAGGTTCTGAGCCGCCCCAGGAGCTGTGGGAGCAATTGGAATTTCTGCTCCAGCCTCCGAGGGGGAACATTTCACTCCCAGCTCAGCTCGTGCCACCCAAACTCCTCTGCTGGGCTGGTTTCCTCCTGCTCCAGCTGATCCAGCAGGCTCCAGCCTGGAGTTTGTGTTTTGGGCTTTGATCACATCCAATCCTGTCCCTCTGACCACCGAGTCTGAATTTTGCCTTTTCGACCTGGCCCAGGCTCTGGGGGCTGAGTCAGCGCTCCCACATTGGGTGGGAATGGAGTCAGGGATGGGATCTGAGCCCCGCTCAGGATCGTGCCAGGAACGGAATTGTTTCCTGGTTCAGACAGCGTAGAACTCTGTTTATACAAAGATAATTTTTTTTTTTTAAATATGGGGTTTTTTTAAAAATATTTTTGTATAAAAAGAACTCGGTGTAGAACTCCTCTGTGCCCAGGGATGGAGATCAGAGCCCCGGGCAGGTCCTGCAGCTCCATCCCAGCCTCTCTGAGGGCAGACAATGCACTGCCAGACCCCTGTGAGCACCATCAGCTCCAAATCCCTGCAGTGGAGCCCTCCCAGGCTGGGGCAGCCGCCCTGGCCCGTCCTGGGGTGGCTCAGGGGGTTTTTGTGCCTCCCCCGGGCAGCACCGGTGGGTCTGGGGGCCGATCACTGCCCGGATCCTTTTCCCTTGTGTCAATATTTTCGCTGTGGAACAGCACACAGCCTCCTACCTGAAGTTTCACCAAACTGGCAGGGTGCTATTACAAAAGATTACTTAATTGCAGATTACCGCTGTACATTTGAGGCTCAGTATCTCATTAAGCTGTCAGCTTTAATTACCATTATGTGTTTAGATTGTGCCACAGATTATTTAGTTGGGTACCTGGGTTTGCCAACCTGTTTGCTCCGTGACATGACAGGGGGGTAATTACAGCATTACTGGAAAACCGAAATTTTTCCACGGGAAACATGAGAAGCCCTTGGCAGCAGCAGTGACCCCACGAGGGCTGGATCCTGCAGGGGGAGCAGGGTTGGCCCCGGGGGGCTCTGGCTGTCCCCCGAGGGAGGGGATTATGTACAGCACAATTCTGGGGGCTGGGAAACGCTCCCAGGGACCCCAAACCTGTGGGCCCGACAGAATTTCGAGGCTTTAGCAGCTGCCGACATCTTCCCGAGGAAAAGTCTCTCAAAAAAGTTTTTTCTCAAAACAATCTTGGTAAACACCTCTCCTTTCTCAGAACAATCTTTGTCCAGCTGGTGTTTTCTGGTTTTTGTAGCTTAACAAACGGCATTGGAGAGGTGTCGTTCCTATTCACCAACCGTGTTAAGTCTGTGTGGGAACACCTGATAAAAGGCAGTAAAAGTCAGACAATAGAGACAATAGAGAGCCTTCTTTCCTACACTTTTGCCTTCTGGGTTATTTGGAGTTTTGCCTTCTGAATTATATTTGAGTCTTCCGTGTCCGACAGCGACACAAACCCACCTGGGCTGGGCTGGGTTTGGGATTTGTCACAGCCCCCACCCCAAAGGTTGTTTTCCATGGATGCAGAGTTCCCTGGGTTTGTCTCTCCAGTCTGGGTTTTTCCAGGTGCAGAATTCCCTGGGTTTGTCTCCAGGCTGCACAGAGGGGTTGGATGGGTCACTGCACACCCAGGACAGTCCCTGCTGTCCCACCAGCCCACCCCAGGCTGCAGATTTCACTCTGCCAGATTCAATGGCTGGTGAGGAAGTGAAACCTCTGACTCAGCCTCGCTTTGCAAATCCCTTTCCTGTCCTGCTGCTGATGGTGATATCCTGTGAGCAGCCCTGCTCCTCAGTCTGCAGAGCTCTGGGAGTGTGAGCAGCAGCCTGGGATTGATCAGCCTGAGCTGCAGTCAGCTCATGGAGAGACAATTCCCTCTGCTGGGCCCGGAATACTCCAAATGGGTAACCCAGGCTGGGCCTGGAAATGCAGTGTTTGATCCACTGGGGTGGCTCAGGGCTGTGGGAGCAGCTGGGGGAGAATCCCGAGCTCTGGTGTGGGTCCATGTGCCAGAAATGCCTGACCACCCTCACAGGCAACAGCAGGAGCCATTTGCTGCAGGTTCACACCCCTGAGATCCCGTTCCTGATGCCTCCCGTGCCCCTCTGCCCCCGGGAAACGAGGGGAAGGGTCTGGGGGTGAGCTGAGACCGAGCTCTGGGCGTGCAGGCGCAGGGGAATGTGACCAGGTGAGCTGCCCAGCCAGCCGTGCCTCAGTCCCCCCAGCTGGGAGAGCCCCGAGGAGCTGCTGGCAGGACCCAGAGCTGCCACCCCCGAGAGGAACAGGGCAGGAGGGGCTGGGGGGGACACAGCCTCGTGTCCCATAAAACAAAACCCCCGTGGAAGGGCTGGACTCTCCCTGCCCCAGGGCCTGCTCCACCCCCAGCTGGAGGGAGGCAGGACTCAGGTGTAAGGCCCAGCGTCTCTATCCGTCACCGAGGATGGAGAGGCATAAATCACAGGTATAAAAATCCATACTATTTACTTCCTCCCTGGATGCAATCAGAGCAGCTCTATACATCTTTATATTTATGCAGCAATAAATACATTAGATAAAAGTAATCTATTCAAGTCACAATTACCTCTTACTCAAATATACCTTGTAACGGATTTGTCTCCTGCTCTGATGGTGTATGCTGTGTATTGATATTATTTTGTCTGGTTATTATTAAAAAAAAAAAAAAAAAACAACCTGTCTCTGCCTCACTCTAATCTTTTCCTTGGCACAGCCATTGTTTTAAAAGCCTAGAATGATAATAAAGTATAGGGAGAACACTTAGGAGAGCCATCCATTTCTCAGCCCGTCCTCGGTTAATTAATACTCCACGTTCTCCAGAGGAGAAATCTCAGCTCCTTCGCCAAATTAAGGAAGGAAGAGATGCCATAAATATTCTGCCGGGCTGGAGTCGGTTTTGCTTCCACTGCAGTTCTGAGCCCCAGCCCTGCCTGCCTGGAGCCTGCAGGATCCTTTTTCCCTCTGTGAGGGATGTGAGGGATCCCCTCGCTGCTGCCTGGACAAAATCCCCTCAGCCCCTTCCCCTGGGCCCACTGAGCCCCAGCCAAGGAGGTTCCTGCAGGTCTGGGATTGTCCCTGGGTCTGCAGGAGGAATTCCAGTGTTCCTTCGCCTGGGCTCACTGACCCCCTGAGCCAAGGAGGCTCCTGCAGGTCTGGGATTGTCCCTGGGTCTGCAGGAGGAACTCCCCCGCTCCTCAGAGCAGTGCTGGTCATCCCTCCTCTGCCTTCTGCTCCTCGCAGCGTCCAGCTGAAGGCAGAACTCTGCTCAATCAGCCACGGGGGCTTTCTGAGATTGTTCCCTTCAGCCAGGAAGGTTTGGACCCCCCCTTATCTGTGTGACCTCATCTGTGTGACCTCATCTGTGTGACCGCTGTGGCCTGGGCAGGGCCAGGCTTTGTACCACAAGCAGCGTCTCCCCTTTAAGTGTTCGGGTTCCAAGCGTGCCCTACAGCAGAGAGAATTTCCTCCCCGTGGGCTGCAAAGAGCAGAAACCAGAACAAGGCAGTTCTGATTTCTGAACTGCGCCAGTTTGGTGCCAGGAGCTCAGGAACGACCTTGGCCTGGCGGTTTTTTCCTGGCTAATTCCCCGCCGCGTTCCCTCCTTGGCAGTTTTATTTCCCAAAGAGAAAGCAGGGACTTTGTCAGGGAGAAGTTTCCTGATGAGAGATTAGAATCATAACCAAATTAAATGATTGTCTCTGACTAATTAGATTAGTTTAAATTGAATAATGAAACCTTTAGCTGTATTTAATGTAACATGCCTGAAGTCCAACGATTAGTCTGCTGAACGAAGCTAAACAATTAAAAACACAATCTATTTTATAGCTTATTTTATAGGAACAATTGGAAAAACTATTACTGCTGGAATCTGCAGAGGAAATGCACAATTACGAGCCCAAGAGGAGCAGGCAGAGCAGGGAATGTGCAGCAGGGCCAGGTGAGGCACCAGACAGGGCTCAGCCCTTCCTCCCAAAAAACACTGCCCAACTCTGGCACTTATCACTTCATTACCGAGGTCAAGGGGAGTAAAATACCTTAATTCCCAAACATCTTGGTCAGTGTTAAAATAAAGAAACCCCAGAAATATTTAATGCATCATGTGAGAATCACAGAATCGTTTTGAGACACGGGTTTGCGTGGCCTGTGCTTGGCATGGTCATCGAGGAGGAACCCTGTAATGGACATCCATGGGTCTGTCCTTTGTCCGTCCATCCATCCATCCATCCATCCATCCATCCATCCATCCCTCCATCCATCCTTCATCCATCATCCATCCATCCATCTGTCCATCCATCCATCCCTCCCTCCATCCCTCCATCCATCCAGCCCTCCATCCATCCATCCCAGCACAGGACACCAGTGGGAACTGGGACACACCGGTGGCACAGGGACACACCGGTGGCACAGGGACACACTGGTGGCACAGGGCACTGGGACACAGCAGCACTCGGGAGCTCTTCCCTTGTCCAAACCCGCCATAAGATCTTCTCCAAACATCCCCCCCCCCGAGTTCCCAGAGCCGGGCTCCCAGTCCCGTTGGGATTTCTGCCCGTTTGTGGTGACTAATCCTATTTTGGAGGTTGCTGGGCAATGGGGCCCTTTTATTTGCTCGGGAGGAAGCTGCAGCATTTCAAGCAGCATGAATTCCAGCCTGCTACAAGTCTCCCAGCTGGCAGAACAGCTTGAACATTCTGTATTTTTGATGAAATCTTTGATCACCTCATTGCAAGATCTGGTTGCCTACTCTCAGCTCTCTGGCAGCTCTGAGCACAACCTGCCATTCCGAGATGGGGTTTGTTCTTTTCCGGATTAGGCGCATTAAATAAATAAACCAAAGTGTCTCGGAGATCTCCTGATCAATAATGGCACAGGCCCAGGGGCCCAGGGAGCACGGCACGTGGAATTCCGGAGGAGAAGCGGTGTCAGTCGGAGCTGCCCGTGTCCCTCTCCCGAGGGAAGGGCCTGCCCTGCCCTGGTGGAAGGCAGGAATCATCGCTGAGCCCTCGTTACCTTGGAGATCTTTCCGTTCCCAGGTTACCACCAGATCACAAGGAAACATGGCACGGAGAGGGCGGTGGGAGCTCCAGCCTGCTCCAGAGAACCAGCAGGAAGGGTTTTGGATGGGCAGGGAGACCCCAAAAACAACCCCCCCAGCAGAGCCCCGTGCAGAGGAGCGGCTCCTCGCCACGGGAACGTCACCCTGCAGCCCCCGGCAGGACCTGCTGTCCCACCAGGGCACAGGGCACAGCCAGGGGCTGCCCAGCCCCGCAGAGATCCCATCCCTGCTGCTGCTGAGGTGCCCTCCTCATCATCATCACAGCTTCAGTGAGGGGAAAGGAGGTGGTGTGACCACACGTCACCCCTGCCAGCGCGGGGAAAGGGCCGCGAGCCGCAGGGACGCCTTTGTCAACGTCAGCCGAGACAAACACGAGGAAAAATCTACTGCAAAGTGTTTCCTTGAGTTATTGTATCAGCCGGGATGTTTATTGCTGCCTGGACTCGGTCCCGAGGATTATTTTAAATAATGAGTTCTTCGGTGGGGACCTTCACTGAAGCAATATTTATATAAACACGGCCCTGATTAAGAGCAAGGAGAAGCCAGCAGGAATTTTTCCCCTCGTCTTCAGAGACTTTAAATTACACCCACGCTGCGGGACACTCGGAGAGTTCCAGGTTCCAGCCTGGTGCTGTGGCTGTGGAGCATCGGGGCAGCTCAGCAGCACCAGCACAGCCCGTGGAGCCGCTCTCGGGTGCTGCTCTGAGCAGTGAAGGGGCTGGTGCCCAGCTGGGCTCTCGGGGAAGCCACCAGGTGGCCAAAGGCACCAGGACTGTGCCAGGGTTTGGCTGAGCTTAGGGGTGGGTTGGACTTGATGGTCCTGGAGGTCTCTTCCAACCTGATGATTCTGATTCTGACTCTGATTCTGACTGCTGTCCCTGCTGTTCCCTCCTGCCCCTTGCAGTGCCCCTGGAAAGGTTTCACAGCCCCTCCTGAAGGGTTTGGGAGAGCTGTGAATCACCCTCAGCACCAGGAAAGGTAAATTTGCGTCTCTGACAAGGAGCAGGGAGAGGCCTCCAAGGGGTTTGCCCCAATTTACCCCAAATGGTCCTGAACTGGAGGGCTTGGGGACCGTGCAGCCCATCCAGTCTCTGCCAGTGCCACCATGAGCCACACGTCCCCTCCTCACACAGCAAATAAATCCCAGGGCACAGATGTGATCAGTGCCCTGGAGGTCTCTTCCAACCTGATACATCCCAGGATCTGATCAGTGCCCCAATCCCTCCTCCCAGCACATCCCAGGCCACGGATCTGATGGCATTTTGGCATTTTGGCATTTTGGCAAGTCAGATCCTCTCCTCAGGAGCTCCTTCCCCGACTCAGACTCCCCAGTCCATCAGTTGTTTGTCCCCACCCCAGTAAAACCCTCAGCTCCGCACACAGCCTGTCAGCAGTGGCAGCTCCTCGCTCCCATCCCGGGGGAACACACCAGCCGCGGGAGGAGGCACCTGTGGGATCCCCACAGTGGGAGAGGGAGGGAAGAGGCTGCAGGGAACCCCGGGCGATGGCCCCACCCTGCTGAGGCCGAGCCCACCCCTGAACAGCCCCGCTTTAATTAAGGCTTTTCTGCCGCACGCTCCACAAATTCCGTTTCTTTTCTGCCTCTTCCCTGGGCCCTGACCTAGTACAAAGCAGTCACTCACATTTCCGTGAATCAAAGGAGATGATGTAGCTCTCGGCTGCGCTAAAGGATGGCCAGACACATCCAAGATGTTTCAAACTTCATTTGAGGACTAACATAAGTGATTAACAGTTGTCTGTAGCATTAGGAGGCAGGGAGTGGAAGTCCTTTTATCAAATCGTGAGCTGCCAACAGCTCCCCGCTGACAAGCTATCTTTAAATTCTCCATAATGCCTCTGCAAAGCCCTAAAGCTTTGTTGGATCCCTCGCCCGCAGCCTCCCGACGTCAGCTCTCCACCCCTGGTGACAGAAAACGCGGCCGCGGGAGCCGTGGTGGCAGCGCTCACACCGAGGGCTGGGAGCAGCAGAAATTCCCCAGCCAGGGCGGCTGGGCTGTTCTGGATCCTGCCCAGAGAGGTGACGGGGTCGGAACCGGCTCACAAAGCCCCTCAGAGCAAGCAGGACCTCGGGGTGCTGCACCACTGGCCCCAAAACCACGGCCAGGTGAGGGCAAAGCCCTGTGAGAGCCTGACCCCAAAACCAGCCAGGTGAGGGCAAAGCCCTGTGGGAGCCTGACCCCAAAACCAGCCAGGTGAGGGCAAAGCCCTGTGGGGGGCTGTCCTAAAACCAGCCAGGTGAGGGCAAAACCCCTGTAAGAACATGACCCCAAAACCAGCCAGGTGAGGGGTCAGTGAGGGCAAACCCCTGTGAGAGCCTGAGCCCAAAAATACAGCCAGGTGAGGGGTCAGTGAGGGCAAACCCCTCTGAGGATCTGACCCCAAAACCACAGCCAGGTGAGGGTCAGTGAGGGTGAATCCCTGAGAGAGCCTGACCCCAAAAACACAGCCAGGTGAGGGCAAAGCCCTGTGAGGAGCTGTCCCAAAACTAGCCAGGTGAGGGGTCAGTGAGGGCAAACCCCTCTGAGGATCTGACCCCAAAACCACAGCCAGGTGAGGGTCAGTGAGGGTGAATCCCTGAGAGAGCCTGACCCCAAAAACCCAGCCAGGTGAGGGCAAAGCCCTGTGAGAGCCTGACCCCAAAAACACGGCCAGGTGAGGGGTCAGCGAGGGCAAATCCCTGTAAGGATCTGTCCCCAAAACCACTGCCCTGGGGATGGTTTAACCCCTGCCTGCCCTGCTCTCTCCCAGCCTGGGGACGCTCCCACCGCTCCTGCCCGGCTGCAGACCCCATCCCCGGGCACGAGTGGGGTCACACACACACAGTGAACGCTGCCCGTGCTTCTGCACAGCCCTTCCCTCACCGCCGGCACCGGGGCTGGGCTGGGCTGGCTCCTCCTCCCGGATTAAATCACTCCAAAGCATCGCAGAGCCTCCCCTACCCCGCGAGGTTTAATTACTCGGCACGGAGGTACTACGTGTCGCTACAAAATATTATAACTCAGAGTGTTCCGTCCCATAATTAACGAGTGCATCAGGCAAGCGAGCAAAACCAATCTTCAAAACGAGTAGTTAAATTTTTCTTAATTACGTGCGCTGAACCGAATCTGCCCCCGAGCAATGCACATGTAATCCCAGTGAAGTCAGAGCAGTTGCACGGAAAACACTAAAACAGAAATAGTCTGTGGTTGTCGTCTCCAGTGCAGCAATCCTGCCAGCCCCCCGCCAAGGGCAGGGGCTCCAGCCTGATTTAGGGTTTGGAACAGGAACAGGGGAGGTGAAGCGAGCTGTGTGACACCGGGGTTTGCGCAATGCACAAACAAAGGCTGGATCAAATCGGTGCAGTTCGATACCAGAGTGTAAAACAGCCGAGCTGATCTGGTGAGCGGGCCCCAGGTGATGCTGCCTTAGGAAGAATTCCTGTGGCAGAGCCTGAGGAGTTCGTGGAGAAATTCCAAACTGCCTCAACACCGAGCTGGGTGCCTCAGGAACCTCAGAGGGGCACGGAAGGGAGGCCACTGTCACCTGCTCTCCATTCCTGCGTGCAAGCCCCACCTGAGGCACTCCCAGCAAACTCTGCATCCCTTCCCTCCTGCTGCATCCCTTCTGTCCTGCTCTCCATCCCTTCCCTCCTGCTCTGCCATACCTCCTGGGCTCCATCCTTTCCCTCCTGCTCTCCCTCCCCTGCTGTCCTTCCCTCCTGCTCTCCATCTTTCCTGCTCTCTATCCCTCCTGCTCTCCATCCCTTCCTCCTGTTCTTCATCCTTTTCCTCCTGCTCTCCCTCCCCTCCTGTTCTCCATCCCTCCTTCTCTCCATCCTTCCTGCTCTCCATCCTTTCCCTCCTGCTCTCCATCCTTTCCCTCCTGTTCTCCTTCCCTCCTGCTCTCCTTCCCTCCTGCTCTCCATCCTTTCCCTCCTGCTCTCCATCTCTCCTGCTCTCCATACTTTCCCTCCTGCTCTCCATCTCCCCTGCTGTCCATCTCATCCCTCCTGTTCTCCATCTCTCCATCCCTCTCCTCCTGCTCTCCATCCCTCCTGCTGTCCATCTCATCTCCCCTGCTCTCCATCCCTCTCCTGCTCTCCTTCCCTCCTGCTCTCCATCCCTCCCCTGCTCTCCATCCCTCTCCTGCTCTCC
>VXBN01006319.1:145485-174064 GCA_013397395.1 Sinosuthora webbiana | reverse complement strand
GGCAGGGATGCTGGAGCTCAGCTCCATCCTGCCGGGAATTCCAGGCGGGAATGCTCGGGCAGGGATGCTGGAGCTCAGCTCCATCCTGCCGGAATTCCAGCCGGGAATGCTCGGGCAGGGATGCTGGAGCTCAGCTCCATCCTGCCGGGAATTCCAGGCGGGAATGCTCGGGCAGGGATGCGGGGCCGGGGCCGCTCCTGCCCGGGCCCGGCAGGTGCCAGCACCGCTCCCGCTCCTGTCGCCGCCCGGGCCGGGCTCAGCCGCGGGGCTCGGCTGCCATCTGCTGCTGAACGCGGCCCCGGCCGCTCCTCTCCTCAGCCCGGCTCTGCCTCCCAGAGAAAAGCGGGAATTCGGAGCGTTTTCCAGCGCGATCACAATCAGAAAAGATGAAATGTACCATCAGAAATCTCCCTGTTTCAGCACGGCAGCGCAGGGCTGTGCGTTCCAGCCTGTCCTCTGAGAGAAACTGGTAATAAAAATATAATTAACGCAGATTCGTTCAGCTACCTGGGAGTTCTTGGTGTGGTTTTATTTTTTTCCCGTTTATATTTGTGCACCTTTGTTTGGGTGTTTTTAATGGGAAAGAGATTTTAAAATTTTATCTGAGGAAGGTTTTGGGATTCTGCTGTTTATTCAACTCTGAGGCTCCTGAGGATTTGGCAGCTTTTCTTAAAAAAAAAATTAATTCCCTAAATTTTAAACTCCGTAGGAAAGAGGCACTTTCACTCCCACCACATTATTTTTGAATGCTTTTACTGCGATAAAACCACGAATATAATAAAGCCAAGAAGTTTTCCCGCAGCCTGGATGGGCCATTTCCCCACGGGGCCACCGGAATTCCTGAATTCTCCCACTAAAACCACGAGGTTTGAGGGATCTGCTCTAAAGCTGAACACACCAGGTGAAACCAGGCGGGGAAAAAAAATCTCATTTTCCAACGGTTCTCCCTTCTGAGGAGCACCAGGATCCTGCCGGGCTGCCTCCAGCACCTCTGTGCTGCATCCCCTGATTTGGGGAGTGAAGCATCACTGAATTCACCAAATCCCCCTGCAGCATCACTGAATTCACCAAATCTCCCTGCAGAGATCACTGAATTCACCAAACCCCCCTGCAGCATCACTGAATTCACCAAACCCCCCTGCAGCATCACTGGATTCACCAAACCCCCCTGCAGCATCACTGAATTCACCAAATCCCCCTGCAGCATCACTGAATTCACCAAATCTCCCTCCAGAGATCGCTCAGGGACCAGCTCAGCCCCAGTTCCTGCTGCTCCCAGCTCGGCGCCAGGGAATGTTGGACATTTCCACGGGGAGGGTGCAAGGAGGGAACTTTTCCCTCCCACACCTGCACCCCTCGTGCAGAGTCACAGGGACTCCAATTATTACTGCAGATGATGATTCTAATTATTACTGCAGGTACTGACTCCAATTATCACCACAGGTACTGACTCCAATTATTACTGCAGACACTGACTCCAATTATTACTCCAGATACTCCAATTATTACTCCAGATACTCCAATTATTACTCCAGCTACTGACTCCAATTATTACTGCAGACACTGACTCCAATTATTACTCCAGATACTCCAATTATTACTCCAGATACTCCAATTATTACTCCAGCTACTGACTCCAATTATTACTGCAGACACTGACTCCAATTATTACTCCAGATACTCCAATTATTACTCCAGGTACTGACTCCAGTTATTACTGCAGACACTGACTCCAATTCTCACTGCAGGCGCTGCAGCAGCACCTGGGGGTCCCACCTGGAGCAGAGGCCAGGTGCCAGGGGAGCAGGATTGGGGTTTCTGCCTCTGAGGGGACACCGTGCTGCCTCTCCCCTCCCTCCATCTCCAGGCAGACCCTTCCCTGGGCCCAGGGATGGCTGATGGAGCTGGGGCCAGTGTTCCCTGAGCTCTGAGCAGCCCCTGTCAGCACAGAGCTCATTCCCCAGCTCCGGGGGAGCACCCCGGGGGTTTCCCACAGCCTTTTCCCCTCCGGTGAAATCAGCCTTTTCCTCCTCAGGAGTGGGGGGGAAGGAAGAGTTGCACTCCACACTGCATTTTCTGGGTGAATTCTCCAGCCTTTCAGAGATCCATGGCACCTCTTTATCCCCCTTGCTGAACCAGTTCCAGCTGCCCCATTAGGGTGCCTGGTGCTCCATCACTTCCCTGGCTCAGGGCCAGGGAGGAAAAGCTCTGCTGCCAGCACTGACAAACGACCCCGTTATGACATTGCTGTGGAGCGTTTAGGAGCCTCTGCAAACCCATGTGGGCGAAGGGAACGGGGGTGTTTCCTTTCCCAGGGAGGATAAATCTGCCTGGGTCAGGCCCAGCTCAGCTCTGCCAGCCCGGCCCTGCCTGGGAAACGTCTGGGCTTGGATGAAACAGAGCAAGCCCATGAAACAAAAACCTCCAAAACTCTATAAAAACTCAGTTTTATACACAACTCCTGCATGGACAGACTGTGGGTTTATTCCACCAGAGGACCACGGAGTGCTCTGGGTGGGAGGGGACCTCAAAGATCAGCCGTCCCCGACCTTCCGCTGTAATATCACCTGGTGTCCGCTGAATTTACCCAAATAAACTCAGGGAATGAACGAAGAGAGGCCTCCCAGGCCGGTTCCTGTGAGCAGGAGCTGCCTGTGAAGCCGCCCACGGCCACTAGAGGAGAGCAGAATCCTTTCTGCGGCACGGCACGGAGCCGGCAGCCTCAAAACCCTGCCTCGGACTGAACCCTCTGCCGGCAATTTGGGGATTCCTGGGCACGCTGTGGGCTCTCAGGCCAATATTCGGTTTATCAGTCCCGGGTGGTGGAGGGGAGTGACGAGGAAAGAGAGGAGGATGAGTCCGGATCTTTTCTTTCTGCTTGTCCCTGTCTGGGTGGGAATTACCCTGAGGCACAACCAAAGGCACAAATGAGCCTAAAAGGGCGCTGAGGAGAGGAAAAGCAGGGAGTGAACTGCAAAGGGCACATTTCCAGCCCGTTTTGGGGGTCCTGCTGCCCTGCCTTAATTCAAACCTGTCCAATGCCAGCCAGGGTGGGACCATCCCCGCGTCCCTCTGGGGTCCAGAGCCAAAGGAAGCCACAGAAGGATCCTTTGCTTTGCCAATTCCACCCACAAACCAACACCTTCACTTCCCCAGACGCCCCACTAACAGAGAACAAAAATAATCCAGTTTTGGACTCGGATTTGGGGAGAGGCTGATTGTGCCAAGGGATTCCCAAATCCAGCAGCACCAGGGGAGCCCCCAGCTCGGGTGTGCCCAGTCCGGGGCTCGGGGAATGATCAGAGCTGGCACATCCCCCGGGGTGAAGGAGTCAGACTCCTCAGGATGCTGAGGGAGGTAATTACAGCAGATTTAGGAACATCATCTCTGCTTACGGGGCTGCACAGCTGCTACCTGTCTGAACCCTTCCAGCAGCTGATAAAATCGCAGCAGAAAGCAGTCACTTGGCTTTCTGAGCTCTCCAGGCAGGGAAAAAAAAAAAAAAAAGTGACAGGACAAATCTGTTCCCCTGCCAGCAGCGCTCCGTGTGTCACTGCTGATATCAGTCAGGCAGAGCGGGGAAGCTCTGCAGCGCCTCGTCCCGCCTCGTGGTGCTGGGAGCCTTCAGGAGGAGCCGGTGGGGAGTGAAACCTGCCAGGAGGAGAGAATTCCCAGGCCCCAGCCTGTCCCAGGAGTCACATCGGGGTTTATCCCCGCAGGAAGAGGAGCAATCCTCATTTCCTGGCGCTGCCAAGAGCATCAGGAGCGGCCCGAGGTGACCCCGGGGTGCAGCTCCACCCACACAATCTCTGTTTTCGAAGCCCTGGAGCACGGGGAATTCAATCAGGACCCCCCCAGGGTCAGGCTGGTTTGTCTGTTGGTAGCCTCGGGTCGCTTTGTGGTTTGTCTTTAATCCAGGCCCATTCCTCCCATTGGAATATTTCACTGAGGTTTCAGTATTTCAAGGCACAAAGTCTCTCCTGGACATGGAGGAGCCCCAGGTGTGTGCACACCCCACAGGTGAGCTGCCTGAGGCTGCCCCCGGTGTGGTGCACACCCCACAGGTGAGCTGCCTGAGGCTGCCCCAGCTGTGCAAACACAATTCCCAGGAATTCTGCCTCTCAGAACATTTCCCTTTCCAACCCAGATCAGCAGAGCTTGGCTCTCCCCTTTATCATCTCAGCTTCAGCGCTTGAAAAACGCCTGCAGAGTGAGTCCTGCCTCAGGCCAGAGCTCTCAGCTCCCATCAGGGACCCCTTGGGGTGCACGGGCACCTCTGAAACACCTGAAGGTGCCTGGAGGGTGAACCCAGCATGGCCTGAGGAGGGGCAGCTCAGGGATCCTTTATCAGGGATCCTTTATCAGGGTTGGGATCCCAAAGTCCCTCAGCCCAGCCCAGCTCAGCCCAGCCCAGCCCAGCCCAGCCCAGCCCAGCCCAGCCCAGCTTCTGAGCCCAGCTTAGAGGCAGCAGAGCCCCAGCAGCAGCACCTGAGCAGCTCCAGGGTGGGAAGGGGATGGGGGGACAAACCCTTCCCCACCCCACGCTCCCCTCCCCTGCAGGTCTGCGCTCTCTGCCCTGAGCTCCGGCTGCTCCGAAGGAGCTGCGGGGGTTTTGGCAGCCCGGGTTCAGCACACAGCTCAGGTTTTAATGAAAACAAGCTTTTATACAACTCAACAGTCGTGGAAATGTTTTCTGGTTTTTTTTTTTTTTTTCCTGTCTCCTGCCATTGTCATTAATTTTTCATGAGCATCGTTCCACAGCCATCCATGCAACTCTAATTTTACAGCTCACTGTTACTCCACAAGAGTCAGGAAATGACACTTCCCAGGGCTTGATGCTCCATTCTCTTTTCAAATGAAACTGCTGAACTTCAACTTTCTCTCCAGCTCCGGCATTATTTTCCTATTCAATTTTTGCTAAATGTTTTTTCATCCCCGGGGCTTCTGTAACGTTTTTTTTTTTTCTGCGAGCTGTACAACCCATTCCTGATTTCCTGACACGGATCCTGGGGATGGAGCCTGCCCTGGAGGAGGTGCCCAGCCTGGAGTTCAGGGCTGGCTCGCTGGAAATGCAGCTTTGCACCAGCGTTTGGGACACAAGAAACCACAGAGATATTTATTTATCAGTTATTATTTATCAGATTCCCTGGGGTGGTTTGGATTCCTGCATTTATTCCTGCATTTATCCCCCTCTGCCGCCTTCTCCAGGAGGGATTGCACCTTCTCCCGGGGCCAGGAGGGTTCTGTGCTGGGCTCAGGCTGCAGAGGAGCCTCTTCCCAGGCTGCTCCTCACAGAATCCCTCTGAACATGGCCTTGGAGCTGCCCTGGGGCAGCTGGAACATTCAGCTTCAGCATTCCCACCCACTGGATGGAGAATTCAGCTCCAGCATTCCCATCCACTGGATGGAGCATTCAGCTCCAGCATTCCCATCCACTGGATGGAGCATTCACCTTCAGCATTCCCTGTCCATTGGATGGAGAATTCCCATCCACTGGATGGAGCATTCGGCTTCAGCATTTCCATCCATGGGATGGAGAATTCACCTTCAGCATTCCCGTCCACTGGATGGAGAATTCAGCTTTCCCCATCCACTGGACGGAGCATTCAGCTCCAGCATTCCCATCCACTGCTGCCAGCTCCTGTGTCAGCACCAATCCCCAGTCCCAGCCTGGCCCCCTGACCCGGCCTGGCCCAGGCTCAGGCTCAGGCTCAGGCTCAGGCCCAGGCTCAGGCTCAGGCCCAGCTTTGCAGAGGGATGTCAGTGGTAAAGCCTGACAGGAAAACACGCTGGGAATGAGCTTCTCCCCCTCTGCCGCTGCAGCAGCGATGTCTGACAGGCCCCCAGGGGATTCCTCAGCTCCTGCCCAGCTCTGGCAGCAAAGCACTTGAGGAGGGAACAGCTGGAAACCACAAACACAACCCGGAGCCCCCCGGGTGAGCCCCTACCCGGGGGTGGCCCAGGAAATCTGTGTAAACAGGATTAACCGCCCGCCCGCTCCTCCAAACCCCACCTCTCTGCTCTGAAGACACTCCGAGATGTTTGTCAGGTTCATAATGCCCTGGGATTAAACACGATATTGGATTGCTCTTGATGTATAATTCTGCTCCTCTGATTGGATCCACTTCGCTCTGCTGCGCGGCTTTTATATTTTATTTATTCCGTTTTACCATTCCATTTTATTTCTTCCAGCGTTACGCACCAGTACAAGCAAAGAACTGAGAACAAAGCTCTGGCACATTAAATCAATCAGAGGGGTTTACTTATTAATATCTTTTTTAGCCCGAGAACATTCTACAAAACGCAGAATTGTGTGTGTGTGCGTGTTCAGGCACAGACTGCGAGGGGCACCCGTGCGCTTTCCTGCTCGGCCTCCTCGGTTTATTCCATCAAACCCTTCGCCAAAGGCTGGGCCTGGGGAAGGGCAGCACCTGAGCTCAGCAGCAGACCCAGGTGGGTCTGACACGTGTTGGATTTTACCCTTTTCCGACCCAGGAATGGGGCAGCTGAGAGGCCTTTTAAAAAACTTTTATCCCGTTTTCAGTCTCATGTGAAGGGTGAGACAGTGCAGGTGTTACAATTCACACCGTCACAGTCAGAAGCCAAATTATTTCCTACTTACAAAACATTATAACCATTTCTTGGCCCATCAGCTTTTGCCACATAATGCTGTCGATGCCCTAAAGCCAAACATCAAAAATCACCCCTCGTGGGTCCTACCACGATGCACATTTCACGGTTCTGTTTTCATATTTATATGTTCCATATATTCACCTTTCACAGTTCTGTTTCCCCAAAGTATCCAGTCTTGTTTGCAAGGCCCATCATTACAAACTTGTTTCCAGTTCCATTCCTCTCTCAGCAATGTCTGTCCCATCCCACGGCATCTCTAAGTCAGCATTTCTTATCTCAGAGGTTTTTCTTTTTTTTTTTTTTTTGGGTTTTTTTTTTGGTTTGTGTTTGTTGATTGGGTTTTTGGTTGCGTGTTAGTTTGGTTTTTGATTGCGTTAGTCTGGTTTTTGGTTGTGTGTTAGTTTGTTTGGGTTTTTGATCGTGTGTTAGTTTGGTTTTTGGTTGTGTGTTTGTTTGGGTTTTGATTGTGTGTTAGTTTGTTTTTCGATTGTGTTAGTTTGGTTTTTGGTTGTGTGTTAATTTGTTTAGGTGTTTGATTGTGTGTTTGTTTGGTTTTTGACTGTTAGTTTGTTTGGTTTTTGGTTGTGTGTTAGTTTGTTTGGGTTTTGGTTGTGTGTTAGTTTGGTTTTTGATTGCGTTAGTCTGGTTTTTGGTTGTGTGTTAGTTTGGTTTTTGACTGTGTGTTACTTTGTTTGGTTTTTGGTTGCGTGTTATTTTGGTTTCTGGTTGTGTGTCACTCGCCAGCAGCTGGGGCAGAACCCCCCCTGCCTTCCCCTCCCGCTGCTCCAGGGTTAAAACCTCCCCAGCGCCGAGGATGCGGCGGAGCTGACGGTGACATTCCGGGGCCAGGGGTTCCCGCAGGTGGCACCGTTCCCCTGCAGTTCCGCTCCTCTGCTCACCGGCATGGAAAATTCAATTTACAGCTCATCCCTGCAGCCTTGGAGGGGAACAGAGCCCAGCCGGGCTCTGCCCCGACCCAACCCCTCGGGCACAGCCGCAGCAGCGCCACCAGATGCCACCAGCTGCCACCAGCTGCCACCAGCTCAGCCGGCGGCCTCCCCCCCCGTCCCCGCAGACGCAAACCATCATCCGAACCCCGGGCTCCTCCGGTGGAGAGCTCTGACGCCTTTCGGAGCGCTGCGGATGAATAATGCAATCAGCCGCCGCTTCAGGCAATCAGGACAGCTGAGGACGGCAGCAGCGATTCCGCCCGGATCGCGGAAAAACATGTGCCCAGGAGGAAAAACAGAACCAAGGGAAGAATGGAGGGATAATAGCGCGGCAAGCGGCTGCCGGGGAGGCGCGGGATGTGTTTGGTGCAGACGATAAACGCGGCGATATTCCGTGTCTGCCCTCTCCTTCCTTCCCCTCCTTGCCGAGAGGCACCGGGGACGGGCAGCGGCGGGGACCAGCGGGGCTCGGAACGGGGCGCACCGGAGCGGACAGGAGATGTTATTTAGGTTTTCATGGAGATCAGGACGCCAAAATTGCACTCGGCTCATCAGAGGCTCCAGGGTGCTCGAGGCGAGGGGCCCAAACCAGTCCCTGGGGTGGCTCTGACCCCGGAGCCTCCTCTCTGTTTCTCATGGCCCAAACGGCCTCAAGCTCACTTTCACCAGAGGCGTTGCCCTGAATCGTTTTTAGGGCTCTTTTCTGAGCCCCCGCAGGTTTTCCAGCCTCCTCCTTGGTCTGCAGGCACCAGAACCACCCACCACCCCAGGGAAAATCTGGGTGGAGTGGGGAGCTCATCACCCCAGAGCTGTGCAAGGCAGGGTTTGGTTTCCAAGAGTTTCAGGGGGAAAGGAGGATGAGAGAGGCATGGAAACGGGGAGATGTTTCCTGAAGGGATTAAACTCCTCCCTGGGCACTGAGAACATCCACACTCCCACTTTTGGGGCAGAGCTGCCAGCAGGGACATCCCAAAAGCTGCTGCAGACACTGCTGGGGGGGGGGTTTAAGTCCCCTTTTGGAAGGGGTTGGGGTTTATCTCCTCCACATCCTTGTCTGGCAGGATCCACAGGGGTGTTAGGACTTGTGACATCATCTGCTGAGGCCCAGGGTGGCAAATTTCCATAAAAGCAGCAAAGATACCTCAAGGTTCACAATAATTGGGGGGGAAAACATCTCAGAAAGGGAGATTGTCAGAATTCTCAGGTATTTGCCTCGAGCCTCTGCTCCTCCTAGGCCTGGCTGTGGTTCTCCTCCCCCTGCCCTGATCCCAGACACCCCCCACAGCTCCCAGCCCTGCCTGGTGCTGGCCCTCAAAACCTCTCGCCCCCAGCGTTCGTTACTGAGGCACACTCGAAATTAATGAAGGATTCTCTCAGCCGCCTCCTGCAGCCCGTCTGATTGTCTCAGCGCCGCTGGTTCCGAGTCCTGGTGGCCCTTGTGGGGCCTCTCGTGCCTGATGAGGGCACAAAAACCATTTCTGGGCGAGAGGAGCCTGTGCCAGGGGAGCAGCTCTGCTCCCCCTGCCCTGCCCAGGGGTGAACCCACCACCCAGTCGGGCACAGGATTTTTGTGGGGAATTCACCCCAGCGAGGCACCAGGGAGGATTTCCCTCCACTTGGGCTCCAGCAAAGAGCTCTGGCTCAGCCTGCGCCTGGAATGGGGAAAACCCTTCCTTGGCCCTCCTGGGGAAGGGCAGAGGAGGAGGAGCAGGAGGCCCAGGCTGCTCAGGCAGCACCAGCTCCGTGTGTTTGACACAATCTGGGGGTCTGAGCTCCCATGGAAACACCTCAGCCATCAGCTCCGTGTGTTTGTCACAATCCCCCTCACGGGGAGGGTCTGAGCTCCCATGGAAACCCATCAGCTCCGTGTGTTTGACACAATCTGGGGGTCTGAGCTCCCATGGAAACCTCTGAGCCATCACAAGGAGCAGAGTGCAGCACACAGGGCAGGGGGGACTCACACCAGCAATGGGGTTGTGACCCACGGGAGCACCCAAGCATCAGAACGGGGCCGTGGAGCTGACTGGAGCCTCTCCTGAGCTCCTCTCTGACCCCACCAGGCCAGAAACAGCTCAGGGAGTGACAAAACTGCCCGGCCCCTGGGGCTGCACCCTCCCACAGACCTGTCCTGGTTCCTGCAGACCCCACAGCCCCTCTTCTGGTTCCTGCAGACCCCACAGCCCCTCTTCTGGTTCCTGCAGACCCCACAGCCCCTCTTCTGGTTCCTGCAGACCCCACAGCCCCTCTTCTGGTTCCTGCAGACCCCACAGCCCCTCTTCTGGTTCCTGCAGACCCCACAGCCCCTCTTCTGGTTCCTGCAGACCCCACAGCCCCTCTTCTGGTTCCTGCAGACCCCACAGCCCCTCTTCTGGTTCCTGCAGCCCCCACAGACCTGTCCTGGTTCCTGGAGACCCCACAGATCTGCCCTGGTTCCTGCAGACTCCACAGACCCTCTTCTGGTTCCTGCAGACCCCACAGACCTGTCCTGGTTCCTGCAGACCCCACAGCCTTTCCCTGTGCCCCAGACCCTCTCCTGGCAGTGCAGAGCAGGGTTTGGGGCACTCCTGGTGTCACACAGCTCTCCCCTGTCCCCCAGGTGCCAACACCCAGCCCCAGAACCCTGGGGGCAGCCGGGCTGAGCCCACCCAGGTGACCCCACAGAGAACCCCAGATGTGACCCCAGAGCTGCCAGGCCCCAAACACAGGGAGAGGCTCCTCCTGCCCCCGTGCCACCATCAAAGACCCTTCCACGGACACAGGAGAGTGCCCAAAGTGCCTCAGCCAGGCGGAGATTACCCGGCCTAAATGATACATGTGCTCTAATTAGAGAGTGCAATCACCTCGGGCTGATCGTTATTGCTGCCTTTATGTTTATCATTGCGCTGCATTAAGGTCCCTGGCAGTTCTTTCATCCCACTCACGCTCAAGGACATCAGGTTTTTAATCATTAAACACCTTTAAACGCTATTTTTTTTCAGGAAACCTTTGAAGATTAATTATTTTGCCGGTATAAACTGTACATCTCTGAAGGTTGATTTAAAACCCTCTCATCTCCAGCTGCTGCACTCGTGTCAACAGAGCTCTTTGGAAATCGGGCTCGGGGAAAGCACGGGAAACACACACACAAAAAAAAAATGTTTTGTCGTCCTTGCTCTGCTTTTTTCACCTGTTCTGTGTTGTTGGGGGGATTCTCAAGCTCCACCCCGGGGCCTGTCAGAGTTTCAGCCCTGTCAGAGCTCAGGGGGTTTGAGCTGGACATGGAGCCCTTGGGGCTCCTGATTTCCCCTCGTGTTCCTGCTCACATCCAGCTGCTCCCCCGCGCTCTTCCCACGAGGAAAACAAACCAAAAAGGATCAAAACCGCCGCGTGATTTCCCTTCCAAAAGCTCTCTCTGCAACGCTGCTGATGTCCTTGCAGGGAAGGGGAGCTGTGACTTTCACACGTCCTCTGCCACGGGCGCTTGTGAGGGGGTGAAATTCAGCTGGGATGTGGCGAAATTCAGTTGTGAGTCGGTGAAATCCAGTTGGGACGTGGCGAAATTCAGTTGTGAGTCGGTGAAATCCAGTTGGGACGTGGCGGAATCGATTCGTGACGTGGCGGAATTCAGTTGTGACGCGGTGAAATTCGATCGCGACGCGGCGAAATTAATTTGTGGGGAGGTTAAATTCACTTACGGTGCGGAATCCGACTGTGGCCTGGTGGAACTGGGCAGGGCGCGGGGCTCTGGCAGGGAATGCAGAAGTGAGAGGGGTGACAGCAGCCCCTTCCCAGTCTGTTCCAGGGGAAGGGCAGAGGGGACAGAGCTGCAGGGAGCACCGATCCCACAGCGGGAACAGGATCCCCTGGGCTGGTGACAAGGACAGGGACACTCGGATGGACACCCTGGAGCTCCAGGGAGGTTCCTCCAGCAGCTGCAGCTCCTCTGCAAGGACAACATTCCCTTCTCCTGCCTCCCAGGCACTGCTGGGCACAGCGACAGCCCTAAACCCCGTTATCTGCCGGCGAGAACCCAGAAATCCCCGTCCTGATCCCAAGCCCGGCCCCAGCTCTCCGGACTGATCTGGAATTGGGAGCTCCAGATGGCCCCAGCACGTTGTCACCGGGTGTTTTCCCCCCTTTGATCGCTCCGAGCTCTCGGTGTGATCACTGCGCTCGGCGAAAGGAGCAGCGCTGGGCATCCCCAGCCTCGGAACTGACAGGGAACGCGCTCAAATTCCATATCAACACCAGGAAAGACCGTAAACATCGCTGACCCGGGCCGCATTTCCCATGCAGGTCACGGCGGAGCGGAGCCGGAGCCCTTTGAAATTCAGATGAGGCCCTTTCCAAATCTGTTTGAACACCGTGGGGCTGCGCTGGGCCGGCTCCTCTCACACGTGCCAGGGATGATCCACCGCATGAATACCAATCGTTCCCCGTAAAAACACCTTGGCAGGCGCAGAAATCAGCCAGCAAAAGGCAGAGAGCTCCTTCTCCCGGCCCTGGGAGCCCCCCCCCGCGAAGGACGGGAATTGTTTGTGTTTGGGAAGATAAAGCCCCCACGAACGCACCGCCCCGGGGCAAAGGGGAGCCGCAGGAACGGGGATCTGCTTTTTTAAAGGAGTTCTACAACGCGGCGCTGAGCCTCCCAGCCAAGAATTCTCTCCATTATTAGAAAATCAATTACTCCTTCCAGGCTGGACTGCAAATATTGGAGGTGGCTAAATAGCCTGGGATGTTTTTCCACTCATAAACTTCTCTCTCTACAGTGGGAGTAGCAGAGAAAGGGGTAATAAAATCGGTGTCTCATGGCTCCTGCACATTTCAATATTGCTCTCCTGCAGAGGAGCCTGGTGAAGGGAAAACAAATTTAAATGGAGATAAAAGCCCAGGCAGATCTCATCCATCCATTCTGTTAACTGCTGTCATGGGCAGGGAGGGGTTTGGGCTCCTTTGGGAAGGGCCCCTGGCGTTTTTTTATTCTGTGTGGAGCTGTAATTTTATTGTCCCTGAGCAGGAGCAGCTCCTTGGTGGGGGCTGAGCCCTGCTGGGCACCTCACCTGTGTGACAGCCCTGCCAGGACTGCTCCACACCAGCCTCATTTCAAATTTTGGGTTTTTTTTGGTTTTTTTTTTTCCAAGGAGAAGTTTCTATCCCAGCTGCTCTCGCTGAGGCGGCAGTGCACAAACACAGCAGCCTCCACGCAAAAAAATAAAACGCAGCAGAGTCTGGTGGAGGTTTTTTATAAAAGCCAGAAGAGGTTCAAAAGCAGAACTGTGGCAGTTTCAGAGCTCCCCTGCAGGTCCTGCTGCAATCCCAGCTCCTCCACCCTGGGCAGTGCCCAGTTCCCTCTCCTGGCACTGGGGAACCCCTAATGAACCCCGGGGCATTAATTACCCAAAGCCCCTGCCCAGGGCCACCTGAAGCCCTGAGCTCCACCGGCTCCTGCTCAGATCCTCCCGGAGCTGTCACCCCCTGGCTCGTCAGGAGGCCGAGAACAAAGTGTTGGCATCGTTTAAAAAATAAAATACAAGCAAAGCAAAGATGCTGGCAATGACGACTTTGATGTTTTATAGATTAAGAGAGTCTCTCATGAATAACAGTCACTTCGTTGTGTCATCCCTTTTCTGGCTTGGAGAGTTTTCATTAACTGAGATTAACATTAACTGGGAAATAATTAAACTGGCTTAGAGAGTCTGGCCTTCCCATCAGCAGCAGCAATAATTAATCAACACAATCAATAGATTTTAAGAGCATTAAAATTCTGATTTACTGCCTTATCCCTCAAGCCCACACCTCCCACTTCTATTCTTAGCCTCGCTGTGGGCAGGAGAGTCCTTAGGACAAAACCAAGAGGACAAATATAGAAATTAAAATCAACCTTCATTTTCACTGTCCCTGTAAGAAAAGGTCGCTTTTTTTTTTTTTTTTTCCCCCTCATTATTTTTTTCTTCATAATTCCCCACCATCAATCACCCCCGGCCTGTGATTCTGAACTCCTCAGGTTCCCTCTGAGCTCCACAAAGCCAAAATAAGGAGAATAAAACGGGGCCAGAGGGGGCAGGAGCAGCTCAGCTGGGAGCAGGGAATTCCTGGGGTCACAGCGACCCCACAGAGCTGTTCGAGCACCTCTGCAGAAACCCACATTTTACTGCTCAGGGGGGGTAAAATCAGGTTTTAGATTGGCGAGGATCCATCAGCTCAGCCCCCAGCTGGGAGCAGAGAATTCCTGGGGACACTGCCAGGCTCAGGATGGTCACAGCGACCCTGTTTGAGCACCTCTGCAGAAACCCACATTTTACTGCTCAGGGGGGTAAAATCAGGTTTTAGACCGGTGAGGATCCATGTCTGAGGCACACTTTGGCCCTGGTGGGGAAAGGCTCCAGCCAAAACCCCGCCCTGGGATTTCTCTGCGCACACAAAACGAGCTCAATCCCCTCTCTCCCCGCGAATTCAGCGCTTTATCACGAGGGGACAGCTTTAATTCTCCATTTCTCCGCGTCTGTGGCGCACTTTTAATTAACTTTCAGGCTGCTCAGGAAGCCGAGCAGCTCCGTGCTCTTTGTCGGAGCTGCATTAACCATTTCCTTATCAGCAGGAGCCACGTTTTATCTGCTCCCGGCGCTGCCCACACCTCAGAGCAGCACAGGGGGGGACCCTCCAGCCCCTGTCGCCGAGCTCTGCAGACGGGAAACGCAGCAGAAAATGAAATCCCAGGTGCTCCTTAAGCCTCTGAACGCAAGGCCTAATGCAGGTAATCCCAAAGCAATCCTGTCGGCAATCTAATTGTGTTTTCCGAGGAGGAGGCTGCAGGAGCGCTTTGTTTACACACAATCGGATCCCTTCACGTGTTTGCGTTGCGCTTATTTCCGAAACCCCGCAAAATCCAAAGGTCTCCCGGAATGTTTGGCGTGGCTTTTCCCTCCAGCCGCAGGGATTACCCGTTATTTCGCACGTAATGGCCCGGACAAGTCCGGATTTTGTATTAGCACAGATCAGAAAGTGCAGCCCTCCCTGGAGGGCCGGGGACACACCAGAAGCGCTGCTGGGTTTTAAATCCCTTTTTTGTGTTGGTTTTGTGTGTGTCAGGAAGCTCTTGCTGCCTGCAGCCGCCTCCCTGCTGGAAATGCAAGTGCGAGGGGAGAGGATTCGCTTTTGGGAGCGTTTAAAGTCACGAGTTTCACCCAGATCTTTGTGTGTGGCTGCCCAGGGAGGGGCTGGGGGGGTCCCTGCCCTCCCTCAGTGGTGCCAGCCCAGCTCCAGCTGGGGACACCGAAGTGACCCCCAGGAGGGGATTGCAGAGCCCTGAACGGGGACAGCAGAAACTTCTGGGGGCTGCAGAGGGAGTTCAGCCCTGCCCTGGGACAGAGTTGCTCGTGCAGCCACCCCTGGTGGCACCTCATCTCACACACCTCTGGTGTCGCCTCATCTCAGACAACCCTGGTGTCACCTCATCCATGGGAATCCTGGTGTCACCTCCATGACAGGGACACGTGGTGTCACCTCCCTTCATCTCGGACAGACCTGGTACCACCTCATCTATGGGAATCCTGGTGTCACCTCACCCCAGGCAGACCTGGTGTCACCTCCATGCCAGGGAATCCTGGTGTCACCTCATCTCAGACACCCCTGGTGTCACCTCCATCCCAGTGAAACCTTCCCTGGCTGTTCCTTCCCCTTCCTGGGCCCCATTTTCACCCCCAGCTCCCCACAGCTCTGCTCCATTGCCTCGCTGGGGGCTGGAATGTGAATTCCCGTTTTTTTTTCAGGAATTTTCGTCCCAGCTCAGCGAGGAGGAACCCTGGAGGCCACTGCCGGCTCCACCCACGGCCTGCGCTGGAGGAGAAAACACCAACCCCAGGGACCCAAACCTGGGGAATTGTGTGCCCAGAACTCCCTCCCTGCCAGGGTTTGGAGCTTCCCTTCCTTCCTCACGTACCTGGAACATCCCAGAGCGTCCCTGTCTGCTCCTGTCCAGCTCCCTGGTTTTTTCCTGTCCATCCCTCTGAGTGTGGGACCCTACTGACCCCAGAGCTGTGGGGTGGGCAGCAAACCCCAATGATCAGGGCCAGGTGAGGGGGGTGAGGGAAAATCAGCACCTGGGGGTGCTGGCACGGCTGATCCCATCACCCTGACTGCAGCAGGGCCCTCCTGACGTACAGAAACAACCCCGGATCCGCAGCTCCAGCTCAATCCAACACACACAAAAAAAAGAACCTTTCATGCTCGCTGTCGCGGCAGACAAAAGCCGCAGCCTGCCTCGCTCCTCCTGACACTTGTAAAGCTTTTCAAGCCCGGCACACAAGATTTGTCAGAACAAAGTTGACATTTTAAATGAAGAGCGATGATGAGATGTCTAAAGGCTGCGCCGCAGCGACGCTCTCGCGGAGAGCGCCGGCAATTTGAATACAAGAGCGATGTGTCACCGCGGAGGAGGCAGAGCAGGGATCCCTTCGTGCGGCTAAAGAGGGGGATAAATGATGGGAAATCCGCAGGAGCTGTGATGCGGAGGGGGGGAATCCATCAGTTCGTGGTTTGGGGTTTCACGCGTGCGGACACCTGGCGTTGGGAATTGCGCTTGTGCCGCTCCCGACAGGAGCGCAGATGTTCCGTGGGGCGCAGAGCGGATGGAAAGCAAAGTTTGGCTCTCCAAAAAGCCAAAGCAGAGGAAGCCTTTTCCGTCCTGCTGAGCTGAACGTGTAGAACCCCCCGTTCAGCATTCCAGCTGCTCTGAGAGCACCGATGACGGTGAATTAATTGGGAACAGCTGAGGCTCGTTAAGGAGCCGGAATGTGCAGGAAAGCGGCTCAGATTTCACCGCCCCGCGCCGGCCAGGGGGAATCCCGGGCTCTTCCAGGGATGTCCGGCCCTGGAACATCCACAGCGGTGAATTTCAGTGAGCACTGAGGGGATTTCATTCTGCTTCCCTCATCCTCCTTCCCGGTGGAAGCTGAGCGTGCCTAATGCTGTAACACGGGGACGTCATAAGAGGTTTTAATCCAATTTTCAACCGCCCTGGCTGCAAAGGAAATTTGTGAGGCGTGTCTAAAGTAACAAATGCCCGAGCCGGAGACCGTTTTCCATTTGGAAAGTGAAAATTTATTGGGAAGCCCCCAAAGACAGAGTCACTTCTCAGGACAAGGAGAGAGGGGGGAAGCCTGAGGATTCAGCCCTGCTTTGTCCCGTTTGGTTGGGACAACACCCAGCGAACTGAGCTGCCCAGGACAAGGAGAACCCCAGGGGATGGTGGCTGAGTGAGAAGGTGAAGAATGGATCTTGCTTTTCCCAGCACTCCCAGCTCAGGTGTGGCTTTATTTAGGTGCACCCCTGGGGCAGGCAGGAGGTGCAGGTGGGGCTGAGAGCTCCGTGCTCAGCCCTGTGCCCTCCCTGTCCCCCTGGGCCCGGGTCACAGCTGTCCCCAGGCTGGGTGACGCCCGTGCTGTGCCCAGGGCCCCACTGCCCGGGCCTGCTTTGCCTTCCCTTTGTGCATTAAAATCGTAAAAACTGAAAAATGAGCCGTGAAAAACCGTCCTCAGTCAGCAACCTGCAATCTATTACAGCAATTAATCAAAGACACACGTTGTCAGCTTCCCCTTGTTCTCCCGTGCTTTATGGCCCGGTTCTTATTTCATCCACACAACCAAAAGGGACCCGTCTGCACTGCCGGGGGAATTCTGCTCAGGACTGAGGGTGGCAGCCTTGGCTGTGCTCCTGAGAGCGGGATCCGCTTCTGTGCATTCCCCGAGCCCTCGTGGGTGCATTCTGTGTGCTCCATTACCAGGACACACACCTGTCCTTCAGGGGGACATCCCCACGTCCCCACAGGGGTGAGGGCTGGCCCGGGGTGTGGGGCTGAACCCCGGCCCCAAAACGGAGCAGGATGTGCTGGAGAGAACCCTGCAGGTGCCTCAGAGCAGGAGCAGAACATCCCCTCACCTGGCTGACATCAGCCGCTGCCATGTGTCACCTGCAGCTGATCACAGCAGGTCTGTGTGTGTGTCACCTGCAGCTGATCACAGCAGATCTCTGTCACCTGTAGCTGATCACAGCAGGTCCCTTTGTGTCACCTGTAGCTGATCACACCAGTCACTGTGTGTGTGTGTCACCTGTAGCTGATCACAGCAGGTCCCTGTGTCACCTGTAGCTGATCACAGCAGGTCCCTGTGTCACCTGTAGCTGATCACAGCAGCACTCTGTCACCTGTAGCTGATCACAGCAGGTGTGTGTGTGTGTCACCTGTAGCTGATCACAGCAGATCTCTGTCACCTGCAGCTGATCACAGCAGGTCCCTTTGTGTCACCTGTAGCTGATCACAGCAGGTCTCTGTCACCTGCAGCTGATCCACTGGGATGGATCTCAGCTCTCCCCACAGCTCAGCTCCTGCAGCAGACCCTGTCCTGCAGAGCTGCCCAGACAGTGATTGCAGCAGTCGGCTTTTCACTGCCTGGATGACAAAATCCTGACTTTGAGGGCTCTGCAGAGGTGAGGCTTCCTCTGGGTGCCTCCAGCAGGTGCAGGAAGCAGCACAAGAGCACAAAAGTTGCAGTTCTGGCCACACAGGGAGCTCAAAGGCCCAGGCTGCGGCCCCAGCTCTGTCCATCATTGCTCTGAGAACATCAGGGCACTAAAAATGAAATTTCCCCCAGCCCAGTGGCTGGAATCACCTCCCACAACATCCAACCCCCGTCAGCCCTCAGAGTTTCCTCAAACTTTCCCAACAGCTCACGGATTGGAAGAACCGTGCCCTGAGTTATAACTCCTCTGTGTTAAAGTGATCATAACAGATTAGTGATAAATACAAAGTAATTGATTTTTCTTCCTCATCTCCTCCCTCCCCCAAACAAGCTTAAACTAATAACAATAATTACACGAAAGTGTTGCCATCGGGAAGTTTGTGCGTTCCTGACAGGGAAATCAATTGTTCCGAGGACAGAATTTTATCTCGGGAATTAATCACTGCCGCCTCCAATTACTGCGTCCCCGGGATGCAGAACATGCAGAGGGGAGCATCTTCATCAGGAAATGAGGCCGAGCACAACCACGGGGCCTCGGGGAGGGAAAAGGGTGGGGGGAAACTTCCCTGCTGGAGCACAGGGACGGCACCAGGCCGAGGCTTCCTGGGCGCTGCTGGAAGAGTTTCTTGTGGAATAAATGATGTTCATCCCCTGGTTCTGGCCCTGTCACTCCCTCAGTTGGTGTCCCACTGCCCTCCTCCCGTCCTGGAGCTTGGGGCAGGTCCCAGGGGACACTCTGCCAGGCACCTGCAGCCCCCTCCTTCCCAGAGACAAACCCCTTTATTTGGAATTAGGCTAAATCCCAAATTTCCTCCTCTGAGCGGTACGAATTTGCTTTTGTGTGCAGCTGGGGGCTGCCGGGCTGGGGAAGAGCTTTCCCACAGCCATCCTTTAATAACGTTATTTAAAGAATCCTTTAGGGACCGAGGAGAACTCTGTATTTTAAACATTAAAGTATTGGTAGCAGTAAGCAGTAGAAGTGATTGTTCGGGAATAGAAAAAACATTTCCTGAAAGAATCTGTGCCAGCCTTAATTACACTCCCATTGTATTTTATCTTCCTGCTCCCCACGCTGAGACAAAGGGTGGGTGGAAAATAATTGAAACAAGGTGAAAACGAGTGCTCATTAAATTGCAGACTACACAAGTGCTCATTCCATGTGAGAGGGCTGTAAATATGACTTTTAATGAAGTTATTACATGCTTGCCAATAAAAGTCATTTACTTCCCAGTATTACAGTTAATTATACGCAGCTGGAGCCATTTATTGCCCATCCCTTGTTAACTTTGCCTGGGCTCATTAACCCTTTCACGGCTCCGGGCCTTTCATGTTTGCAGGCAAGGAGGAGAAGGCAAAGAGGCTTTTCAGGAGGAATTTCAGGAGGAGATGGGCTGTGGGTGCTGCAGGGAGCAGAGGCTGCAAACGCTCCAGCTCAGGTCCTGCAGACCTGGAGGGGCACCTGCAGTTTGTCCTCTGTTCCCCTCACCCGTCAATGGGTCAGGAAAATGGAATTTCCGGGGGTTCTTGTGCTCCCGAGGCCTTTCAGCTCCCCCGGTGTTTACCACTCCTGTCCTGGGGCGTTCAGCGCGTTTGTGGGTTGGGTTTGTTGTGACCCGACCTGCCGCCCGTTCAAACCCAAGGCCTGTGTTATCCCAAACCGGGCAGCGCCCAGATTTAAAACCAAAAACCGTTTCAAACACCTGAACTGTCCATGCAGCACCTCAGGCAACCTGGGCACTGCAACTTCATTTGCTGCCGTTTGATAATGAAGACTAATTACCCCGAGAATTCAGCACGGCTCCATTCGTGCCCTGCAAACCGTCCTGCTGCTCCCCCAGATCCTGTCTGCTCCTTCTCCCTTCTCTTATTTTCAGCTCCTGCCCGCTCCTCAGGTGCCTTTTATGCAGAGAGGGATGGGGCACTGGCTGTGTGAGCCCTTCCACAGAGCCTCCTGCAATTTTCCCCAGGAACACTCCAACAACTGCAGGGACTGGGGACTTGGCTGTCTCAGAGGTGGAGGGGAGGGTTTGTGTGTTGAGCCCCACACAGAGGAGAAAAGATAATTCTGCTGAGGCCAGGGGGTCTCCAAAGGGAGCTGGAGGGGGGATGGAGCCCTTTGGGATTTTGTGGGGCTGTTGTTCCTACAGCTGGGACAAGAGAGGGGCAGGTGGAAGGGGAGGACGCAGGGAGGGAGAAAGGAAGGAGAAAAGCACGAGATAAGACTGGCCCGAGACTTCCAGGCGTCGGGAAGAGCCCCTGGTGTCACCAGTGACCTGCCCAGGCCTTGGGGCCCTGCACAGCCCCAGTTGAGAGCAGAGAACTGATCATTTTTATCCCACGCTGCCGTGGATGCAGGCAGATCCCTGGGTTTGTGTGGGAAGTGCATCCAGGGCGTCGCCTTCTCCGCGGGGGGAGAATTTTCACTTTAATTCCGCTGTCTGAGCCCCTGCACTGGCCCCACGAGTGCCCTGCCCCACTGCAGAGGGGCAGGAAGGACAAAGGGAGCAGACACAGGCACCACTCACCTCAGTCATCAGAGGAAGCACCAGGCAGCAGCTGCAGCCCCTCTCCTGCTCTGCGCTGAGGAGCCACCCGTGAAATATTAATTAGAGAAGGAGCTGAAACTTGTAAAGATAAAGAAAAAAAACTTGAGGAATCGTGTTCTAATGGCTGGAGCCGTTAAAAAGCAGAATACAATATCCAGCAAGCAGTGCTTAATCTGTTGGATCTCTGTCCCACTGGAGATTTTTAAGGGGAGATTAGAGGAACACGAGAGGAGTGCCAAGTCTGGCTGATGCTGCCTTTGAACGGGCGACCTCCAGAGATTCCCCTCAGCTCTGGTTCTCTGTAATTGCGTGTTGTGCAAGGCTCTGAAACTCAGCCTTTATTGAAAGACAGACGTAGAGCTTGAGAGAGAGAGAGAGAGCCTGAATACGAATGCAGCATCTCATTCCCCCCCTGCAGAAGCCGGGGAAGTGATTAGGAGACCTCAGGAGCACGGGCAGGCCTTGCTGCCTCACCACAAACCCTCAGCACCGTGCTGAGGCCTCCTTTTAACTGGGAGCCATCTCACCTGCAGATTGGATCTTCTCCGGAAACGGGATTTTATGGAATGCTGCTCAGGCAGCCCCTTACGCTCTTTGTTTGGAACTATAATGTGGAACCTCTCCCCTCCTGGACCAGGAGGGAGTTCATCCCAGCCTGCCCCTGTTTCTGCTCACAGAGCAGCAGCCATTCTTTATTCTTTATTCTTCATTCTTTATTCTTCATTCTTTATTCTTCATTCTTTATCTTTATTCTTTATTTTTCATTCTTTATCTTTATTCTTTATTCCTTACTCTGCCCTTGAGTCCGCCTCACCTTTCTCGCTTCAGACAGACCCGTGCAGTGACTGATCAGAGGAACCCTGGCTCAAAGGGCCCCAGAGTGAACCTGGAAAATGCTCCAGCTCAGCTCATTTCCCAGGGAATGAGCAGCTGAGGCTTGCAGCAGCTGTGATAAGAGGATTCCTGTTTACAGCAGCAGCCCCATAACCTGCTCTTGTTTAATGGCACCTGTTCCACGCCAGCCCGGGAGTCTGTCACCGTAAATTACTGCCACAGCAGCTCCTCAGCACCTGCAGCCCCTCTGTGACCCATAAATCTCCCTGACATCCCTTGCCATGGCCCTTGGAGTGCTCTTCCCTCTCTCCCTCTGTGCTCTGAAGGACCAGCAGCTCCTCCAGGATCAAAGGGAGGGGAAAGAGCAGCAGGAAGCTGAAAGGGATCAGATTTTGTGGGGGAAGCTGGAGGGGAGCCCTGGGGGGGTTCCCAGGCTCCGGGCACGGAGTTCTGCTCCTTTCAGAGCTCGGCAGGGTGGGAGGTGCTGGGGGTGGCCACAAACCCCTGGACAGGAGCAGCTGAGCCCAGATTGCTCTTGGGAGGAATGACAGGTTTGTCTTCACAAACAAACTCGGGGTCTGCTGGGGGGTAAAACCAGCACTGAGAGATAAAAGAAACTATGGGAAGGATTCCACTGATTGATGGATGGAAAAGGAGATATTTGCCTTCACAAACGAACTGTGGGTTGGCTGATAAATGAATTTGGATGTTGGAAGGTGAAAGAAACCACGGGGAAACCCTTAAATTCCGTAAGAGTTAATAATTAAAAAGCGGGTTGTACATTAAAGGGGAATTTTAGGTGTTGGGCACTCCGGGCAGTCTGGAACTCTCAAGTGCCTCAGCCAATGGGGAAAGAGAGAGGGAAATGGGGCCGGGAAATTGGGATAAACAGGAGGCTGAGTCCTCCAAAATTGGAGAAACCCCAGGGGAAATGCCCCATGGCCTCTCCCTTTATTGGAATGAAGTGAAAGGACTCCTCTTTTGGACACAAACCTCTGGGGTTTATGGATTAATTCTCCTGACACTGCAGACACCACTCAGTGTCCTGAGTGACCCCCAGGAGATGGATCCCCTCAGGTTTTGGGATAACTGGATGTGGCCAGACCTCTGCAGGGGCTCAGGAGTTCACCCAGTGACACGGGGGACACTGAGAACTCGCTCGGTGCCCGCACATTTCACAGGCTCTCCCCAAATTCTCCTTGGGATGGTTTAACTGATTCGTGCAGTGAGTAATTTCCCCTCACACCTCCTCATCGGCTCAACTGGGCAACCTGACCGGAGCTCAGGGATCTGCCGCTGCTTTTCCTCATTTCTTTACTCATTTTGCTTTTTTTGCTCTCTTACATTTATTTGATTTAGACAATAACATCTCTGTCAAGTGCGGTTTAATTGGTATCTAAGGCCTAGTCCGCATTTACATTTTACTGGAATAATAATGGTGCTAAGGGGGAGGATATTTTTTAGAAAAGACTTATGCTGCTCTGAACTCCTCGGTGGCTGCAGCGAGGTTGGAATAAAAGTGATTTACTCGGGTTTGCTCCTTCCCCTACTCCGTGGTAATAGCAATCTAATTATAAAGTATGTTTATGCTGACACAATCATATCCACAATCGGGGCTTATTCTTTCCTCCTTCGTTCGCCTTAATGTAAATCTTGCCCGAGGAAAACGCCACATGCGCACACGCCGGCACCACCAGCGGGATCATCAGAGCCCCCAAAAACCCATTAGGGTGAATTCATCAGGAGATAATTCTGTCCCTGGGGCTTTAATCTCCGGAGAGATCGCTTTGCGGGGACGTAACTGCTCCATTTGCATTACAGCGGTAATAAAAGACTCCCACGGTGCCGAAAAAACGCCATTTATGGGGCTCCCTTTTAGGAAATAGGATCAGCAGCAGTTGAGGGGCTAAAACGATTTTACTTACAATGGACACCAGAGTCATTTAACCCTTAAAGCTCCACACGCAGGTGAATAAAAATTCCGCTATGAAACTGCCCTGAGAAGAGAATCCCAGAGTTTCTGCCACGCAATTCCCCAAATTCCCAGGGAACAGGCGCGGCAGAACAGCTGGAAACAGCACAGCAGGAGCTGGGCTGCTGTGACTGAGAGAAAGGTAAAATGTAGTTAATTCCTGTGGGGGGAAAAAAAAAAAAACAACAACAAAACAATTACTGCTGTTAAAAGGATAAATAAAACGGCCCTTGTGGGAGGATCGGCTCGGGGAATGCACAATTAGGGACAAGAGGGAACGATTGCATTAATCGGTGCTTTAGTCTCGTCTCCTGCAAGAGCCAGGACTGCACTTTCCCACGTGTTTGGCTCGGTTTTAGTGCTTTGTTTGGTTTTGGTGTTTGACTTGGCCTTGGCGCTTTGTTTGTTTTTGGTGTTTGGTTTGGCCTTGGTGCTTTGTTTGGTTTTGGTGTTTGGTTTGGCTGCGGTGTTTCGTTTTTTTTTTTTTTTGGTTTTTTTTTGATGCTTTGTTTGTTTCTGGTGTTTGGTTTGGCTGTGGCGTTTCCTTTGTTTTTGGAGCTTTGTTTGTTTTCGGGGTTTGTTTTCGGGGTTTAACTGCTCCCGCCTGGCTGTGCCCATCTGTGAGGTTGGATGCGACCCTGAGCACTCAGATAATCCTATTTTAGTTTCGTTTAATCTGATTAAAGGTCCTCGGTACCAGCCGAGATTAAAACCCATGACCAACAAGAGCTTGAATAAAGATAAAATGCAAATGGTGTTTTCTGCACCTCGGAGTCGGAGGGTTTAGAACAATTCCCAATTAATGTGGAGCTTGGAATGGGGCCTGAAGAAGGTGAGCTGCAGGCATGAAGAGCTGCGGCGACTTTTCATCCCCCTGAATAAAGGCAAAATAAAAGGATTACAGCACGGGTTGCCTTCAGGCCGAGATCACAACAGGATTTGGGATAATTCTGGGATCACAACAGGAGCGTCGTCCTGGAGGCAGCCCCACAGGAGGGGCCGGGGGCGAGGAATCCTCCTGCTCCTGTGGGGATGGGAATGGCTGAGCCCAGGGGTGATGGACTGAGAGAGGCCAGGACCTGACAAATAATGACAGAAAATGAAGATTCTGACGGGAAATGCTGCAAAAAAACCCACCCCGGGGTGGTGATCCTGGGCCTTGGCCCTGCCAGGCCTGAGGGCTCCGTGGGATGCAGGAACAGGGGGAAGGTGAAGCTTCCCCCCAGGACTTCAATTTTGTTTCAGAGTGAAGCTGCTTTGTTAAACCCTTTGTTAAATTCGCTCTCCCTCTGTTGAACCCTTGTTGCCGATGACATTTGGGAGCTGCTCCCCCCAGGGCGGGGTGTGAGGGGCAGAGAACGAGCTCTGCCTGCCCGGGGCTGTTCGAAATGGTGAAATGGGCGCTGCTCCCTTCAGGGGGACAAAGGCACCGGTGGCAAATTTCTGGCAGTATCCAAACACCCCTGTGCATTTCTGCGATTTCCCCCTTCTTCAGTCATTCCAAACAGATCGTACGAGATCCGAAGGTACCTCGCGCTCACGGGCCTGACTTCAGGCGCTGCACAAACACCGAGAGCTCCACTTCCCTTTGCAGTTTCAAACACCGCACTCACTTTAATCTCCAAAAAAAAAAAAACACCCTGAACGAGTCAGCGCCGGTTTCAATGCAAGAGGAACAATCCCGCAGCGTGGGAAGTCCATCATTTGCAGGCTCCTGCTGCTCCCCTTGGCCTGTGGTGACCGAAGGCTGTCGGAATGTCATGATTCCGACGGGGAGCGAAGTTACAGCCGTAGCGCCGCGCGTGAAGGCATCAAACATTCATGACCATATCTGAGGCTTTCTAGTCCATAAACCTTCTCTGAACTCAAGTAATGGAGTTATCAAAAAGACAGAGCAGCTGTTCGCGGGGCCTGTGTGACATTCATGGCCTCCGCCGGAATGTTCCAGGCTGTGCAGTACCTTGGGATAATCAGGGCTCTTGTATAAAATATGAGCCAGACCTCAGCTTCTGGCTTTTTCCGATTTTTTTCCCCACAATTTCAAGGATAAGCACGTTATTTGGTGCAAATAATTTCTCATTTGCGATCCTTCTGGAATAGGTGGATGTTTTCAGCGTTGTTTCTTTGCCGTTTCACTTGAAAACCCAAACAAGCCCCTTCCTCTGTTTTCTCTCATTTCCAGCCTCTTTCTGTGGGGATTCCTGGGCCTGTGCTAAGATTTAGTCAGTCCCTGGTGGGAGCTGCACGAAAAGGGAATGTTCCCACAGCTGGAGCAGTGTGTGGGGGATCTGCTCCCTGCCTTAGGGGATCAGAGTCCTGGATTCCCAATTAGCCCGGCCCCAGCTGAACGCTTTTCACTGGGACAGGTTAAAGGTTTCCCCAGAACAATCAGAGCCAAACCTTCACCATTCAGTGCTCAATTAACTCCCCATCCCATGGCGTTCTCTGTCCTTTAACAGGACAGTTTGTCACTCCCCGATCAGTGGGAGCTCTGCAGTCAGGACAGGGGACAGCGCTGCCCTTGGTGTGGTCATCACCAGAGCAGTCAAGGTGCTGGGACTGGCACCCTGGTGGCATCCTGGTGACCTTGGTGCTGTCCTGGTGACCTTGGTGGTGTCCTGGTGACCCTGGCACTGTCCTGGTCACCCTGGAGGTGTCCTGGTGACCCTGATGCTGTCCTGGTGACTCTGATGCTGGGACTGGTGACCTTGGTGCTGCCCTGATGACCCTGATGCTGTCCTCGTGACCCTGGTGGTGTCCTGGTGACCCTGGAGCTGTCCTGGCGACCCTGATGCTGTCCTGGTGACCCTGGCACTGTCTTGGTGACCCTGGAGCTGTCCTGGTGATCCTGGCACTGTCCTGGTGACCCTGGTGGCATCCTGGTGACCCTGGCACTGTCCTGGTGACCCTGGAGCTGTCCTGGTGACCCTGGCACTGTCCTGGTGACCCTGGTGGTGTTCTGGTGACCCTGGTGCAGTCCTGCCTATCCTGGCGACACTCCATCCCTGCTTTAATCCCAGTAAGGCATTCCCTGGATGAAGGCAGCAGCACAGGTGAGGAGCAGGGAGGTCGGAGGCCATGCAGAGCTCTCCGTGCGCTCCGTGCCCAGCTGCTGTGGGGATTCCTGAGCTGCAGCCTGAGCTGGGATTTATCTGCATGCAGAGCCAGCAGGGCCTTCTGCTTTCCATATGGCAGCAGGGCAATGGGATTTGAGAGCGTTCTGCTGGACAGCTCCTGCTCCAAACCTCCTTTCCTTGCCAGGGAAATCTGCTCCCGCGTCCCCGCGGAGCAGCCCTGACACCCAAATCCTGCTGCTGCCCGAGCCTTACACCGAATATTTCACCCCGTGCCTGCCTCAGCTTCGGAGCATCACCCGTGCAGACCTTGCACATAAATAATTCATGGAAAACATCCCGGGGATTTTAAGCCTCGCCCTTCTGGCACCTGCCTGTTCTCATCTGTGGATGCTGCTCGTGCTGTACAGGGCTGGGATGAATGAACTTCCCCCTGAATCGGTTCTGGTGGATTTCAGGAGGAAGCAGAAGTAGCTGTTGCTCACGTAAATATGCAAAACTTTGCTGGTAACAAACTGGGGAAAGAAAAAAAAAAAAAAAAAGGCTAATTAGTGTAATTACTGTCATTATAATTCTAATTTAACGGCATAGACTTGTATTGCAGCAACATCAGAGCTGTCACATTTGCAAACTGCATAATTATATGTATTAAGCGCTGTCTCTGTTGCACCCAACGTGTGAAATGGGCTGTTACCTCGGAGTGCTCCAAAAAAAAAGTCAAGATGTCACTAAAGGCCTGACTTCCCCTTGATTCTTCTGATTACCAGTGAAGGGTGAAACAAAAAGCTTGTCTAAATAAACGTCTCTTCAAAACTTCCTCGATAAAATTCATAAATAGATGGGGAGCTGGAAATGCTGAACGAAATCATCCCAGGCTTGTCAAAGGACTCCGAGACCTGGCAGTGCTGCCAGAGGAGCAGTTACCAGCGTGGAAATGTGTTTTAGTTGTGTATTTCACACACAGCTCTTGGCTGAGGGCGGGTTTGGGCCGAGTGAGAAGTTAAAAATGGTCAGAAAGTTCTCCTGGAATTGGATGTTCGCTGGGAGATCGGTTTGTTCCTCAGGCAGCACTAAAAATTCTTCTCATTCAGTGTTTGAAATTTGTGTTTGTCACTCAAGTGGGAGGGCAGGGATGGGGACACTTCCTTTGCTTGCCCAGTGGGATTCACTGCCCTGGCTGGGGACTGGCACAACCTCCGAGCAAAACCTGAACCAAAGACTTCAGCTGACGTGGGGAGGAGCAGGAAACTCAGACAGGAGCCGAGTTTTGACATGACCCACATGAAATCTCGAGCCTGACTCTTTGAACTGGGTTTTTATTCCCTCAGACCGTGACATGTTGCACACCCTCCCGAGCCCCCAGCCCTCCTCCAGCGGGCTGGGGAAGAGCATCCTGTGAGACTTCCTTCGTTAATATGTATTTATGCTTCTGGAGCACTCTTGACGGTTTGTTTTCTCCCCCTTTCTACATAAAAAATGAGTTGCTTTTGTAGCGCTCAGCATTGTGTTATGAATATTAATCCGGAGGGTTTATTTTTGTTATTCTAAATCTGCCTGTACCCTTTGTAAGAAGAAAAATGGGACATAATTAATCTCTCTGTTAATCTTGATATTTGCATGGAACAAGTGAAACAAGCTCTTCAAACCACTCGGTTGACTCTCAAGGAGCATTTACACTGGAGTTCAGAGGGAAACTCGAGGGCTGCTTTATTTATTTACTTCCAACATGTAAGATTCAATACACACAGCGGGAGGCAAATTTTTCCGATTCCCAGTGAGTTTTCTCTGGTTCAGTGCAGGGTGAATCCAGAAGTTCCCAAACTGGGCAAGGCTCAGCCCAGAACCCTGGGGCACAGCTCAGGGCTGCAGGGACGGCGACTCTCTCCGGGTTAACACCTGGATCTGGTGTGGGAGAAGGGAATGCAGGTGACCTCATCCCTGATTGGTAACAGCTCTGTTAATTACCCAATACAGCCTGGTCCCTGATGAGTCACAACTACATATAGATATACATATATATAAAGACACACATATATATAATATAATATATATATATTATATATCAAATATATGTGTG
>VXBN01006319.1:93828-140798 GCA_013397395.1 Sinosuthora webbiana | reverse complement strand
AAAAAAAACAACCCAAAAAACCCACAAATAAATTTCCAGCATCGTTGCCACAGGTGTTTGTGGGGGGAAGGAGAACATCTGAACAGAATTCCTGCTAAAACCACGGGGCAGGAGCAGCTCCCCGGGCCCTGCTGGGGTTTGGCAGCTGCCGAACTCTATGAATTCCTATTCAGAATTAATGACATGAAGGACAAAAGAAGGGGGGGTTCCTGTGTTTTTAAGCTTCGAGAATTTCCCCACAGTTCTGAAACTCCCCACTCTCTGTTGATTTGGTGTCAGACAGGTTTTGTTGGGTTTTTTTTTTTCCCCCAATTATTTTGCTGAAGACAAAGTAAAAAAAAAAAAAAAAAAACCTCCCAGTGCTGTGAGTGTAAAATTCTCCCTGATCTGTTGTTAAAGCCTGAGTACCCCCTGAAATAATAATGGGTAATAATGGCATAAATAATTAATAATCACGAGTTTTAATGAGCTGATGAGGAGGTGGGATGAGGTTGCTCGGTGAGATGTGATGGGGTTTGTGAGAACCTGCTGGAGGCAGGAACAATCCCGAGGTGGGAGTGCTGGGAGTGCCAGAGATCCTCCGCAGGGCCTGGGGTGCCCCCGGGGCAGATCTGCACACCTCGGCCACAGAGGCAAATAAATCCTCCATTCGGAGCCCTTGAGAGGCTGGAATTCCACTGGAATTCTGCTGGAATTCTGCTGGAATTTTGCTGGAATTCTGCTGAAATTCTGCTGAAATTCTGCTGGAATTCTGCTGGAATTTTGCTGGAATTCTGCTGGAATTCTATCCCTCCCTGCACCCTGCGGGTTGCGACGTCTCCACAGGAGCCCCGTGGTGAAATCCTGCTCGGGGAAGGGCTGAACCCCGGGGGTGAAGCCCAGCACATCTCCTGGGACCTGAGGACCTCCAGGCAGGTTTATACCTTCAGATGTCTTCAAATCTTCAGTTCTGTGCCTGTCCCAGCTGGGCTGAAGGGGGATTGGAACAAAAACGGGGCAGAAAGGTCCCGTCCTCCGCGGGGCTTTTCCCTGGGACTGGGCACGGTGGCACCAACACCTGAGCAGGAGGAAGGCTCCCACCTGTCCCGTGTGTCTGTTCAGGTCCAAAACAAAGGCTCCCACCTGTCCCGTGTGTCTGTTCAGGTCCAAAACAAAGGCTCCCACCTGTCCTGTGTCTTTTTTCGGGTCCATCACGACCTCAGACCGCACAGGAGGATTTCAGGGCTTGTGTCTGTGACCAGGTAAATCAGCAATCAGAGGGGAACCCTCCCTAATTAATTGTCTGGGTTGAGGTTGTTGGGAATCCGAGACCAACGTGGATCCCCCGGTGCCCCAGGACCCTCCTGAGGGGCAGCAGCACCTCAGGCCCATGAAGGTCCCATCCTGCCCTGGTTTCTGAGGGCAATAATTACAGTCATTACAACAATTATGATAATTTCCCCGTGTCTTTCAGCACCCTCCCCGCAGGCAGGGAGGTTCCTCCCCGATTTCCCCTCTGTTTTCTGCAGCCACATCCCGTCCAGCAGGACCCTCCCTGCAGCTCCTGAGCGTTCCTGCAGATCCCAGGCAGGGAGATTTTCTCCTTTAAATCACCCGGAGGCTGCTGCTCTGCCCACAGCCCAGGAGCCGCTGGATTTTCACTCCAAACCCCGCTAGAATCAATCCAGAGCTGCTGGATTCCTCCTGCAGGAGGCAAATCTGGCTGGAGGCAGCGTGTCCTGCCCGGATGCTTTAATGATGATCCCCTTCCAGGGCCTGGCAGGGTCCTGGCAGGGTCCTGGCAGGCTCAGCTGCCCGTGCTGCTGTTCCAGGGCACCGCGAGGAGCAGCAGCTGGGCTGTGGCTCCTGTGCTGGGCCCGGGGCTCCTGGAGGCTCCGTGTGCTCAGGAATCGGCTGTTTACCGCTCACACCAGCAGGGATGCTCTGCCCGTGCTGAGGGTTTTGTTGTTTCCCTGATTTTTCTGGCTGGAGGGTGGGAAAGCCTCCCGCTGTTTCCGGAGCAGCCCTGAAGTTCTCTGGTCTCTTGATTTGTGCAAGGGGGAGCGTTTTGATCGCCTCTGAGGATAAAAAAACCCAATCTGATGGCAGGGAAAAGAAAACCCCACGCTGACCGACTGAGCTGCACGTTTTAATTTGGTACACAGGGCATCCTAATCCCTTCAAATCCCAAGAGAAAGGAAAAGAAATTAAGATCTATTTAGGAAAAAACCCTCAGAACGGGCTTTATTAGGGGGAGCTGGCAAAATGGAGCTTTATTTTGCAGGGTTTAGGGGTTCAAGCCGAGCAGGCTGGGCCAGGTTTGGGCTCAGGACACGTTTTTGGGTTCTCTCGGGGCTCCCTGGCGTGCAGCTGAGGAGCTGCACAGACACCGAGTCACTGCAGGCTCCATTTCCCCCTGTCACATCCCATTTATAAACTGGGGCTGCGCTGGGACGACAGCAGCCACCGAACGGGGCGGGGCGGGGAGGCCGCAGAAAATAAATAGAGATGGAGGAAGTCAGAGATCATTAGAGCTGACACCACCTCACACGCTCATTAATTATGAATCCCCTCGGAAGAGGCTCGTTAGGCTGCTGCAGGGCTGCTGCAGTTGTGGGAGCACTCCACTCCACTCCACTCCGCTCCTGGAAGATGGAAACGGAGCAGCCAGCACGGAGCTCCAGCTCGGGCTCTGTCACTCAGCTCAGACCCAGCAGCTGACTTTGCTCAAGGATGGCATTATCGCCAAGTTTTGGGTTTTTTTTTTTTCCTCTAGAGTGACCTGTGAGGTGTTTTCCTCACGGCAAGGAGATTTTCTGGGTGGGAGAAATTGTTTTTCCCCCTGTGGGAAATTCCCCAGTGCAGCCCCAGGGCAGAAATCAAAGTTTTGGTTCTCACTTGGAGAAAGTTCTCACTGTTTTTACACTTCCCAGGTAAATCCCTGGCTGTGAGGAGCAGTTTGAGTTCTTTCCTTGTTCATGGAGAGGGAGAAGCAGCCCGGAGCAGCTGGGGGTGATGATCCCTGCTCGGGTCCCTGCAGACTGCAGCACAAAACCTCAACAGAGGAGCTGCTGGAGCTGGGGCAGCCCCGGCGCTGTCCTGCCCCAATTAAAGCCCAGAATTAACGAGGTTTGTGCGCTCCAGAGGCAGCACAGGGCCTCCTGCAGCACGTGGGCTGTGCTGAGGCTCTGGGCTGGGGTTTATCCCTGGGCTGGGACTTGCAGTGACATCCCCGGCGCTGTCCCGCCCCAATTAAAGCCCAGAATTAACGAGGTTTGTGCGCTCCAGAGGCAGCACAGCAGCACGTGGGCTGCGCTGAGGCCCTGGGCTGGGCTGGGACCTGCAGTGACGCCCTGCAGCCCCTCAGCCGGGGGCTTTGGAAACCTGCAGCACACGTTTGTGTGTGTGCAAACCCGCAGCACGAAAAGAGAAGCCGAAAAACAAACCCCGAGGGCGTCCCCGGCAATTCCTGCAGCCCCTCCGTGATCTCCACCCGCAGTGCCTTGAGCTGGAGGGTTCACTGAACGAGCCCGGGTTTAGTTTAATATATTCCCAACAATGTATTGCGTGTTTGTAAGTGTTACAAACCAAACTCAAGCGGGAAATATTCCGCTGCTCAAACATCCTTACACAGTAATTGCATTTTCACTGTAATAACGCTATCAGAGCATCTTTCGAGCTCCAATTAATGCAAACCTAACTCCCCTTTAATACCAGCACCGGGAGGATTTGAACTTAAGAGCGCTCAGATTTATCTCGGAGCTCCAGGATGATTTCCAAACTGCCTTTTGTACGAGTTTGACGCCGCGTGGGGCTCGCGGATGGGCGAGACGTGGTTTGGTGGTTCTGGTGTTTGCACTGCAGGTTCTGTGCAGGGTGGAACTGTGACCTGCAGAGACGGTTCTGATTATGCCAAATAACAGAAGGCAGGCTCTGGGAATTGACCATTATTCCCCTGACTTCTATTCTTGGCTGTTTCTGGTATATCAATAAATATACAGGATTACTGCCACTTGTGTTTGACTGCGGCTTGTCTTGGAATGGGCAGCACTAACTTTTAATTCACTTTTGGCTGCAGGGTGCAGTTAATGGTAGGATGTATTATTGCAGTTAATGACGGAATGTTGTTTGTATTTCTTTTTTACAGTGGACTTCTTTTTTTTTTTAAATTTTATTTTCCTGAGCTATTTTAATCCACTTTTCCAGAGAATATCAAATGTAAATATCCAGAGCAGGCAGCACGGCACATCTCAGCCGTGCCTGGAGTTGAATTAACGCCACAGAAAGTGGTTTTTGTTTGTGTTGTGGGTGCCCCCGAAGTGAAAACAGGTGTAAAATTTTGTGTCTGGTTTAAAACTTTCCAAGTGGAGTCCCACCGAAGGTTCAGTGGCTCGTTTGCTGGTGCTTTGCAGCTCAGGCACAGGGGAGGGGAGAGAGCAAAGCCCCAAGGTGCCTGTGCAGAGCTGGGGATCAGCTCGGGGCTGTTCCCCGTCCCGGGGGCTGAGGGAACCCTGGTCACTCCTCACACTCTGAATCTGAGCCCAGGGATTTCAAATTTACAGCCCCAGCTCGTTAATTCCAGCCTGGACTTTAATGACCCCGATAAGACCATGCTGAGGCTGGAGGCACAGCCCCAGCTCTGGGAGAATCTCCTTTTTCCTGAGCACTGGGTGTTCCCTCAGCACTGCCGGGGAACAGAGCTGGGGGAGAGGGGCTGTTCCTGTCCTGGGTCTGGAGGTGTCCCTGGGCTGGGATGGGAGCTGCTCTGTCCATCCCAGTCCCTGTCCATCCAGTCCCTGTCCATCCCAGTCCCTGTCCATCCCAGTCCCTGTCCATCCCGGGCTGTCTGCTGGTCTCTGGCCATCCTTGGGCTCTGTCCATCCTGCCTCTGTCCATCCTGGCTCTGTCCATCCTGGCTCTGTCCATCCCAGTCCCTGTCCATCCCGGGCTGTCTGCTGGTCTCTGGCCATCCTTGGGCTCTGTCCATCCTGCCTCTGTCCATCCTGGCTCTGTCCATCCTGGCTCTGTCCATCCCAGGCTCTGTCCTGGGCTCTGTCCATCCCAAGCTCTGTCCTTCCTGCCTCTGTCCTGGGCTCTGTCCATCCCAGTCCCTGTCCTGGGCTCTGTCCTGAGCTCTGTCCATCCCACCTCTGTCCATCCCTGGCTCTGTCCACCCCTGTCTCTGTCCCTCCCAGTCCCTGTCTTGGGCTCTGTCCTGAGCTCTGTCCATCCCTGTCGCTGTCCATCCCACCTCTGTCCATCCCAGTCTGTCCATCCCAGTCTGTCCATCCCAGTCTGTCCATCCCCGGCCCTCCCGGGCCCCTCGCAGCTCCAAGTGCCGGGCTCGGGGCACAATTCCCGGAACATACGGCAGGAGCCCATTAAGCAGCACGTGGCACATGAATATTCATTTCCTTGCCTTTGTTATTTACATAAATTCAGCGAGGCAAGGCTTTTTTACTGGCGCTTTAGCTTTTCAGGGGCTTTTTTTTGATAGAAATGTTGATCCAGCTGCACACATTTCTTTGTATTACAGCAATACCTTTTATTTTTCTCTGCCTTTTTTTTTTTTTNNNNTTTTTTTTTTTTTTTGCAGTTGGAAGTGAGAATAGTTTTTCTTTCTGAGTGATCAGCCTGGAAGTGTGTGGTTGGGTAAAAGGGCTGCAGATGCACCAGACTTTGTGGGGCCGGGGGAAAGGCAGATCCTGGTATTCAGAAATAGGAAATGCTTAAAGAGGAGCCGATTGCAGCAGAGAATTTTGGAGCCGGGTCAATTAGCAGACGTGGTTAATGAAATGTGATGAAACAACAGCAAAACATCCCGGGTACAAATTCAATCCAGGGATACAAACTGAGGGGAGGGCAGGCAGCGATGATGGACGGGCTGGGATGGGCTCTGGCCTTGGGAGTGCCAGGGATGCTCTGGCAGCAAAGGTCTGCCAGGGACAGCAGCAGAACCATCACTGGTGTCCAGGGTTTGGTGAAAAATATCCTGTGATTGCCTCCAAAATCCTGTGATTGCTTCCAAAATCCTGTGATTGCCTCCAGGATCCTGTGATTGCCTCCAAAATCCTGTGATTGCTTCCAAAATCCTGTGATTGCCTCCAAAATCCTGTGATTGCCTCCAAAATCCTGTGATTGCCTCCAGAATCCTGTGATTGATCCCAAAATCCTGTGATTGCCTCCAGAATCCTGTGATTGGTCCCAAAATCCTGTGATTGCCTTCAGAATCCTGTGATTGCTTCCAAAATCCTGTGATTTCTTCCAAAATCTAGTGATTGCCTTCAGAATCCATCCTGTGATTGACTCCAAAATCCTGTGATTGACTCCAAAATCCTGTGATTGCTTCCAAAATCCTGTGATTGCCTCCAGTTTCCCGTGATTGATCCCAAAATCCTGTGATTGCCTCCAGAATCCGTGATTGCCTCCAGGATCCTGTGATTGACTCCAAAATCCTGTGATTGCCCTCCCTGCCATTCCGGACGCACTCTGTAAACGTTTCCATTTCCAGTTCGTGTCCTTTCCCCCTGGATGATGGGAAACGGGGCCCAGGGCTCAGCGTGGTGCAGGTGCTTTGTCTCCTCATCCTGCTGTGGCTCCTTTGACGGGAATTTCCTCATCCAGCACCAGAATTATGAGAAGAAGGAGCTCCCTGGGAATGGGCAATCCTGAGCTGCCCTGTGACATGTTCCTGGTGTAATTGATGTGGGGACCCAGGCACAGAGGAGCTGTTGGTACCAGTGAAGGAACCTGACCTGGCAGGGCAGCCCAGCTTTCCCCAGGGTGGACCAGCAGCACCTCAAACACGCCCTTCATTGCTCATTTTACGTCCCTTTGCCTCACAGAGCTGGTTTGGCTCCATTCCCACCCGCCTGTTCCCATCAGAAACGCTCCTGGGCCAAACCTCTCCCCAGTTCCTCTTTGCTGGTTTGCGACTCTTCCCTTTTTTTAATCCAGAAAAAAGCAAAATGTGTCCCTAGGAAGTGCTGGGCAGGGGAGGGCAGCCAGAAGTGTGTCCCAGCCGGAGCTCTGCAATGAGCAGGGGCCCTGAAAAAGCTGATTTACCTGGAGGTGAAGGGGAAAAGGAGGGAACAGCCATCCCCCCTCCATCTGCAACCTTCACTAAAGCTCTGAAGGTATTTGGATAAACCACCCTGGGTTTGGCCTAAAATACACTCCCCATCCTGCCCCAGTGGGAGTGAAATAAAATCATTATCAGTTATCACACAGAGATTTAAATCAAGTCTTTGGTTTTTGTTGTTTTTTTGGGTTTTTTTCTTTCTTTCATGAAACCGAACTTCTGAAACAAAACCTCGGAGAAGAGGAAATTAATTGCTGGATCTGCACTGAATCACCAAGAGACCCGGTTTTCTTTCCGTGGCGCAGCAAGAAAGTGCTTCATCAGGAGGAATTCGCGGGGAGGAAAACCAGGCATGTCCCACTTATCGAACACAAGGATGTCCGGGATGTTTAATTATCTCCTGATTAATTAATTGAACACGAAGGCAGGCGAGGGCCGCGGCGTGCTCGGTGCCCGCCGGCACCGCCGGCTCCGCTGAGTTAAAGGCACCTTGTGGCTCTCACCTGCAGCTGCTGTAAATGAATTATTTCTTTGCTGAGCTCCTTCGTCACCCCGAGGAGACGCGCGGAACACGCCCGAGCTCGGGTGATTTGCGGCGTCTGCGCGGAGGATTTAGTGCCGCGCGCGCTCCGCGTTTCCAGGGACGGAACACGGGGGTGAAACAAGCGTGAGACATCGGATGAAGCGCTCGGGAAGTCTCAGTGTGAGGAGGGAGGATGTTTTCCCCCGGGTTGTTGTGGATTCCTGATGGGAATTCAGCGGAGGTGGGGAAGGAGAGCACAGACACGGGACACCAGAGGTCACACGGGCGTGGCGGTGTCCCCTGGTGACCCCTGGCCATGAGGGGACACATCCAGGGGCGGCCTCTGGGCTCCCCAAAAGTTCCTCGGAGTTGGGAAATATTTAATGTGGCCAGATAGAGGGATTGCTCCGAGGCGGGCACCGAGTTAGTCAATCCAGTCAAATTGCACTTGGCAAAGGTGGCACAACTGCAATGGGAACACAAGGGGGGTTCTGCTTCGGTTACCCACGGCGGGAGGGTTTCTTTGGGAAACACGAGGGTTTATTTGGGAATCACAAGGGTTTATTTGGGAATCCCAAAGGGTTTCTTTGGGAATCCCAAGGAATTCTTTGGGGATCCCAAGGGTTTCTTTGAGAAACATGAGGAATTCTCTGGGAATCACAAGGGTTTCTTTGGGAAACACAAGGGTTTATTTGGGAATCCCAAGGGTTTATTTGGGAATCACAGCATTTTATTTGAGAATCCCAAGGGTTTCTTTGGGAAGCGTGAGCCGGGAGCTCTCAGGCCAATCCCTGGCTGTGTTAGTGAGCAGCAGTTTGGGTCCGTGAGCCGCCTGTCCTCCCATCCAGGATTCCTGTGAGCGCTGGAGCGGCACTGGGGGCCCTGCCTGGCTCAGCCCCTGTGGTGCTGAATAATCAATCCCCCAGTAATTAATGCTCTCTGTTAATTCACGTCCTGCTCAGCTGTCCCGGGGCGTGGGGAACCCTTGGAGTACAAACAGAGCCCCGGAGAGTTCAGCCTCACTGAGCACTGACGCAGGAGGGATCTCTGCTGATCCAGGGTTCTGAGGGCACCATAGGGACAGCGGAGGCTTTTCTGTCACTGTCTCTTTCCAAAGGCTGCCACACAGGATCTGTAATTAAACGTGCATCCTTTGGAGGCCGGAGAGATCGATTTACTGCTGAGGGAGGCACAGGTATCAGAGGGAGCAACCACCCCATACATCATCTCCTTCCGAGGAAGCGGAGTTCGGTTTCTGTCTAAACACGGCCGCCCGCTCATAAAACTTCATTCATAAATTATAGATGGGATTGGGCTTTTGTTGGCGGGTTTTCCTCGTTTTGTTTTGTTGCCGCTGCCTCCCGACCCCTCCCCCCTCCCCTCCTGTCCAGGTAAATGCTGAAGTATTTAGAGCACTCGGGGCGCAGGTTGGGCGCGGGGAGGATGAATGAGCCTGCCAGGCTCCGACCAGCGGCTGCAGACAATGCACGGCGCTTGTCACGGTTACTTAGCAACTCCAGCTGAAGGGTTCAGGTAGGAAACGCTGTCATCTCCACGGCTTGGATCTCCTCTCCCCCCTCCTCTGTCTACACGGATTTTTTTTTATTTTTTTTTTTATTTTTTTTTCCCCCCAACAGATAAAGTCTTTTGTACGTTTTAATGTTCTTTCAAATCGAGCTTTCAAAAGAGCCTGCTCTTTCTGCGGGGGCAACCGGAATGTGAGAGGATGGATTTGGAGGGTCTGAGTGCGGCTCACAACGGGAGCAGGAGGCGTTGACCCAGGATGGATAAAAAAACCATCCCGGGGTCACGAGGGGCAGCCGGGCAACCCTGCTGGCGTTTTCCTCCCTCAAAGCTGATATCGGGAGAGCCCTGCTGGTCACCCCTGGGCCAAAGTTCTGCACCGGGAAGGGGAAACTTTGCTCTGCCCTTCCCTCGCCCTGCCGAGGACAGCGGCTTTGCCGGGAGGAGCCCCGCGGCTCCCCCGGCTGCCTCCTCCGGGGAGAACTTGCCTCTGGCAGCGAGTTAAAAATAATCGCGGCTCTGAAAGGTTTGTGAGAGCTCGGGGGTGAGCGTTGGCTGAGCGGCAGCAGCCGCAGCACAAACACGGCCCAGGCCCTGCAGGTTGTGGAAGGATAATGAGCGCAGGATCTGTGCCCGCTGCAGGGGAGGCACCCGGGGGGTTCAGGGGGTGAGAGGGGCAAAGGGACAACCCCTGGCACTGAGCTGCAGCCCCTCGGCTCGGAACTGGACAGAAGATTGGCTGGTTCTGGCCTTGGGAGCTGAGGAGATCCGGGATTCTCCTCTGGGGACGGGGCTGTGCAGGCGCTGCCACCTCTGTGTCCCTGCAGGGCAGAACTGCTGGAACCACCAGCCCTCTCCTCCCTGGGCAACCCCCCGGGGCCTGCTGGGGCTGGACAATGAGTCTGTGGGACAGGGATGGGGAAAAGGGGCTGATGTGGACCTGGAAAATGAGTCTGTGGGGCAGGGATGGGGAAAAGGGGCTGATGTGGACCTGGAAAATGAGTCTGTGGGGCAGGGATGGGGAAAAGGGGCTGATGTGGATCTGGAAAATGAGTCTGTGGGACAGGGACGGGGAAAAGGGGCTGATATGGACCTGGAAAATGGCCTTCTGGATCTGGAAAATGTGTCTGTGAGACAGGGATGGGGAAAAGGGGCTTTAATCTGAGCTGGGAATCCCCCAGGACCCCTGAAGCTCCCGCCAGCCGTTCCCTGTGGGATGGGGGGAGGCTCTGAGCGCTGCCTGCTCTGGGCAGAACACCCCAAAATCCTCCCAGATCTCCTGCAGGAAGCTCGTGGCCTCCTCAGGAGCCTGGCAGGGACTGGGGTGTGTGAGGAGAGCTGTCCCACCCCAACCAGGGCCACCACGGAGCTGCTCAGAGGACTCAGGAAAAGGCTCCGGGTGATCAGAGAGAGGGAAATTGAGCCCCTTAAGGACACGGGGCTGATTCGAGCTGCCAGGAGGAGCAGGAGTAAACAGCGCAATCAATGCCGGCTATAAATACACGTTAATTCGCCTGCAGTTCTCTTTCTCTTCCTTTATGTCTCGGTTTGAAAGGCAGGGACGTGCTGAGGGAGGCAGGAGCCTCCCTTGGAAGGGAAAAAGTGACCTCCCACCCTCCAAATTGTAACTTCGTATCATTATTATTATAATAATTCATAAAATTCCCAGGGAAAAGGGGACGAGGGGACAGTGCCGCCTCCAGAAACCCCGAGGTGTGAACAGGAAATCGCTGTAAATGTGGGGATATTTGGCATTTAAGGGACGACGGAAGGCGTGGGCGGCCGCACCGTGGGCTCTCATCTTTGGGCGGTGACGGGCTCAGCAGCGACCGACGCGCCCAAGCCCCGCTCAGATAAATAACGAGGCGGTCCCTAAACGTGGCTGGGCTTTATTTATTGTTTGCAGGGGTTTTATGTGCCGGCGTTACATCTCGTGCTCCCATTGATTTTCACGGGCTGTGTAATTTAAGTGCGCATCGATCCGCCCGGCTTCCCGGAGCCCTACATCTGCTCCTGTGATCACCTGGCTCCGGGTGGGAGGCGGGAGAGGGGAAACTCTGAAATCTGGGGCTGCTCTGGCAGGTTCACTCACCGGCTCCTCCTCCCTCCTCACCCGCTCTGATTTCTGAGTTTGCCCGGTTTTTTAGGGGCTGATGATGATTCTTTGTGTGGCCTGGAGTGACATCCCAGCTCGGGGTTCCCTTGGACGCTCTGACACCTGTGACAGGTGATCGACGTGTTTTACAGAGGGCCGACGTCACTGAAAACAGAAAATCCACATTTTACATTTTTAACATGCTGGAAATTCTTTCCTCCCCCTCCGCCCAGGACAAGGAACATCGTGGTTTCATTGTTTTATTACTGCGCTTCCACAGTTATTTTATTATTATTTCATTTCTGCACTTCCACGGTTATTTTGTTATTATTTCATTTCTGCGCTTCCACGATGGTTTGTCCGCCCAGGACTGTGAATAACCCGTCAGGATCTCCCTGGGATGACCCCAAGGACAGGATTATGCAGCACCATCGTTTTCGATGGTATCACCTGAACTCCAGCTCAGCTTTACCTGTAGGAAATCTGGGGCCTCTCAGGAGTTTGGGAAAAAAAAATGGTGATGTAAAGGTCAGCAGCTGCCAGCTGCCCTTAAGAGGGAATTTACTCCTGTGGAGTAATTAAGTGGAGTAAAGTGTAAGCCTGAGGAATAAATTGCGTCCCACCGTGGGCCTGTCTTTTTGAAATTATTTGTTGGGGGATTGTTATTTAAAAAATAAATAAATAAATAAAAGGAAAGCATTGCTCGTGCTCAGTTTACAACAGGAATGTTTATTTCCTCTGAAGAGCTGCCGGCAAGAGAAAGGGAGGGAAAACAAAAACCCATCGATTAAGCCTTTCCCAGCTGTTAAACGGTTTGGAGTGGTTGGTGGCCGTGTGGGGTTTTTATTGGAGCTTTTTTCCCTGACGGGTTCTGAGGGCTCTCAGGTGGAGAGCAGTTAATTCATCAGCGCGGGGAGAATTTTGGGTCAAATGCGTTCGGAATTGGGTGTGCAGCAGGGTCAGCCCGCGCAGGCTCGGCCCTCCCAGGGTCAGCCCTGGTTTTTTGGCTGGGTCACGGGACCCTGCCCACAGCTGCTTTTGTTCCGCCCGAGGGGGAGGCGATTTCTGCAGAGCTCTTCGCTGAAAATCCCTTCACAGAACCTCTTTAAACCCACAGACGATGCCGTGCGTACCGTTCTTCCCTGAATCAAAGAGTGGGATCAAGTGCGAGGTTCACAGGGAGGTTTGGCTCCAAAGACTGGAGCTCCAAGGGCGGTGCTGCTGATGTAGATGAGCATCCACCTTTCAGCATTGAGCTGCGAGTTTCCACAGACTCGGCTCTTTATAAAAAGCCGGAGCTGAAATAGAGATGGAAGGGGGATAATCCTGACGTTGCCTGTGATCTCAGCTGCCTCTGTGACCTTTCCCTGTGGCATCAGCTGCCTTCTCCGGAGCTTTGTGCTCCCTTCTGCGAATTTCCTGCTGAGGGATGAAAGCTGCTCGTGCTCCAGGGACTGGCTGTGCCCAGAATTGTGTCCGGGGAGTGTCAGTGAGCAGTGTGGCCGTGACCCGCATCGTTGGAAACGGGCAGAGCCCCGCTGTGGGCTCTGGGCCCTTCCCGGGGCTGCTGGGGCTGTGATGAGGAGCAGAGGGGCTCTGTGCAGTGCTGGGAGGATAATTAATGAGATGTTAATTGGCAGCTTGGGAAGGGCACAGGGTCAGAGGGCAGCGCTGCCTCCTGCTCTGACCTCCCCTGGGACTGAACCCGGGCAGGAGAGGAGGGAACGGCAGGAGGTGAAGAGGGATCGCAGCTGGGGTCTCTGGGCTGCTGGGCGTGTCCCCAGCTGGGCGTGCCCCCAGCTGGGCGTGTCCTCTGCTGAGCGTGTCCTATTGGATCCCTGGTGCTGGGCGTGTCCTCTCCTGGGCGTGTCCTCTGCTGGGCANGGGTGTGTCCCCAGATGGGCGTGTCCTCTGCTGGGCGTGTCCTCTGCTGGGCGTGTCCTCTGCTGGGCGTGTCCTCATCTGGGCATGTCCCATGTTGGGCGTGTCCCCTGCTGGGCGTGTCCTGTTGGATCTCTGGTGGCCCTGCAGCCAAACCCAACCATCACCCCGTGTCCCCGACAGGGCCCTGCACCCCTCGCCCCACATCTGTCCAACCCCATGGGTGCCCAGTTCTGAGAACACCCTGGGGACACCCCAGGAACACCCTGGGATGGACAGACAGGGCAGTCAGGAGGGAGAGAACACCCCGGGGCAGTCAGGATGGAAGGAACACCCCGGGAGCACCCCAGGATGGACAGACAGGGCAGTCAGGGGGGAGAGAACCCCCCGGGAACGCCCCGGGGTGGAGGGACAGGGCAGTCAGGATGGGTTCATCCCCTGTTTTTCCCAAGGCCACCAGGAGTGTCACCGCTGCCGCTGTGGCCGTGAGCAGCTGATCCCACCGGGATGGCCCCGTGCACTCAGCAGCGCTTTAATTTAACAACTCCCCAGCAGTGGCTCCCGCTCACAGCGACGTTGCAAAGTGATTTTGTGCACTTCTTAATTAAGACCTGCTTGCAGGAAAGATCCTAATCCATTAGAGGTCGATTTATGCCTTGAAGCAAGGTCAATTTTTCTTTGCCTTCCTTAAATCCGTGCAAAACTGGGACTTTCCCACTTTTGCGCTTGGTCTGTGTGAGCTTGGTTTGGCTTTTTTATCCGTTTGGAATTTTGATGTCTGATTGCCGCTGCTCAGCAAACGGCACAGAACACGTCCTGGGTTTTGTGAGTTTTTTGTTTCTGGTCCACTGCTCTGCCTCGCTCTGGAATAATGAGAACTGGAGGGGGAAGTGTCTGATTTGCCACTTTTGCACCTGTTTTAACCCAGGGCCTCTTTTACACTTGCATTTACACACAGAAATAGATACAAAACATGCATGGAGACATCCTGCACCTTTTCACCGGTGATTCCAAGCGCAGTCCTCAGGTGGTGATGAGGAAAAATCGGATATAATTTAATATAATTTAATCCTGGATTTACAGAAACGACTGCACCCCACGGGTGGGCACCCACCAGGGCTTTGCTTGTGCCTTTAACTGGTTAAACCGGGCTGGAGAGAGCCGAGTGCCTTTCCCTGGCCGTGCCTGGTAGGAGGATGTTTTTGGGATTCCTCAGCAGCGCCGGCCCTGGGAGATGTCCAGTCATGTCTGATGCGCTCGAGCAGAGCTCGCTGCTAAACCAACCTTGATAATCCCGGCCCCCAGAGGCTGCTGCTCTGGCAGGGATTAATTCCTGCCAGCCCCGGCCTCCGCAAACCCTGCCAAGGCAGAAATCACATCCACTTACCACCACTTTGTCAGCACGGGGCTGAGTGGCAGAAAAAAACAAAACAAAACAAAAAAATACTTTTAAAGATGGAGCCTGGATAGACTGAAGAAAATTCTGGATGTGTTATAAACCCAGCCTCAGGATACTCGGAGCCGCTTGGACAGATTCTCCCTGGAAAACCTGGTTTTTCTCTCCCTGGAAAACCTGTTGTTCATGATTCAGCTGGGGAAGTTTGGGATTTCTGTCCTTCCAGGCTCTCATTTGAGGGGGCATTTCCACAAACTGGGGGCTGTGGGCAGGATTCCCCCGGGGTGGGAGAACATCAACCAGGGCAGCCTGGGGAAAACACATCCCCGAGCTGGAATTGCAGCAAACCCCGGGAATTTATGCAGTTCTGTGCTGTAAACCCCGCAAATTGGATGGGCATGGGAAAAAAAAGAAAAAGAAAAAAAACAAAAAAACAAAAAAAGAAAAGCAGAGAATGAAAAACGAAGTGGAAAAACCTTCCCTAAAGAGCGAGATGCTTTGAAGCGGGCTAATCCCAGCCCCGGGAGGAGCAGAGGGGTGCAGAAAGCCGGGCAGGAATCGGTGATTGAAGGCTCCTGGTGAGGGGCAGAGCAGAATCCCCCCAGCCCCTGAGCGCTGAGACTTTGCGGGAGCGGCCACTCTCCACTGGAGAAGAGTTAACTCCGAGCCCCCTCCGGGGAGCGCAGGCACAGCTGGTGGGGGCTCTGCCGAAAGGAAAAGCCTCTGGCAAGTTCCTGCTCTGCGGGGAGAGCAGCGGGGCCGCGCAGGCGGATGAAGCTGTTGCTCAGGATGGAGCTGCTGTTTTCTGTCCAGCTGCTGCCCGCAGAACGATTTGTATTCTCCCAGGGGCGGCTTTTTTTTTTTTTTTTTTTTTTCTCTGCCTCCGCTCTCCAAAGTTCAAGCTCCTCTTCTGGAAGTTGCATTTAACCTTTAAGAAACAAGCTGGAGTCTCTGCCCCGTGACCTCGCAGGGTGGGGGCAGAGAGGGGGAGAAATATCACCGCGTCTCACCGGAGGCACCTTTAGAAGCGCCTAACGAGGCGTTCGATTGAAAGCGGGAGAAAAGGACACTTGACTCGAGTGACGGGAGCTGGAGAGGGGCAGAGGAGCGTCCCCCGCTCGGGACGGGGGGTGACAGAGGCAGGGGCTGGGGTGGCAGCGTCGCTTTTGTCACACGGGCCCTGGGAAAGGTGCCGGAGGAAGGGAGAAAAGGGCAGAGCCGCGCGGGGAAGGGAGGACGGAGCCCGCTCAGGTGACTTTTCACAAGGGACGGAAAGGTTACGGAGCACAGATTTCAGGTGATAATGCCGGGAGGAAATGTCATTTCTGCCTTTCCCGCCCTGATCCTTCTGTCCCGCGGCACAAAGCGGGGTCACCGCCGCCGCCGCGGGGACAAAGGCTGATTGTGATGCCGATGGTTCCTGTGATGCGGAGCGGGGCAGGAGCCGGGTCTGTGTGAGGCTGCGGGTGAACGGCAGCTGCTGCTGCGGCATTTATCGATCACCGCCGCGATGGAGCCCCCAGACAGCCCCTCCCCGGCGGGGCTGCGGCGGCCGAGTTCTCCTCCGGTCCCCGCGCTGCTCAGGGCTCCGGAGGGGCTGCCCGGACCCTGAGGGTGACAGCTGAGGGACAAACCCGAGTTTGGCGGTGTCAGAGGGGGATCTGTGCCAGGGCAGATCTGTGGGGTCAGCAGTGGGGCTGCACCGGTGGGGGTCCCGTCACCCGGGGGTCCCACAGAGGGAGCTGTGTCCCCTCACCCGGGGTCCCACAGAGGAATCTGTGTCCCCTCACCCAGGGGTTCCTCAGTGGGATCTGTGTCACCCGGGGGTCCGTCAGTGGGGGTTGTGTCCCCTCACCCGGGGGTCCCACAGTGGGGGCCNACAGTGGGGGCCGTGTCCCCTCACCCGGGGTCCCTCTGTGGGGTCTGTGTCCCTTCACCCGGGGGTCCCTCAGTGGGGGCTGTGTCCCCTCACCCTTGGCTCCCACAGTGGGATCTCTGTCCCCTCACCCGGGGGTCCATCAGTGGGATCTGTGTCCCCTCACCCGGCGGGTCCCTCAGTGGGGTCTGCATCCCCTCACCCGGGGTCCCTCAGTGGGATCGGTGTCACCCCGGGGGTCCCTCACTAGGATCTGTGTCCCCTCACCCGGGGTCCCTCAGTGGGATCTGTATCACTCGGGGGTCCGTCAGTGGGATCTGTGTCCCCTTACCCAGGGATCCCTCAGTGGGAGCTGTGTCCCCTCACCCCGGGGTCTCTCTGTGGGATCCATGTCCCCTCACCCCGGGGTATCTCTGTGGGATCCATGTCCCTTCACCCGGGGGTCCCTCAGTGGGGGCTGTGTCCCCTCACCCCGGGGTCTCTCTGTGGGATCCATGTCCGGGGGTCCCTCAGCCCGGCAGGAGCTGCCGTTCCCTCCCCAAAATCTCCTCTCGGCTCTCAGGGCTGGGCAGGGGGATCAGCTGCTCTGTCGGGCACCGCTCTGTGCCACCCCTCGGGATAACTGGGGATTGTTGTGGGGCCGGGGGTCGGCTCCTGGCACAGACCCCCCCTCAGTGCCCCCCTTCCCGTGGGTGTGCCCCATGGCGGGCTCGGCACCGGGTACCTGCCGTGGCACCGGCGCTCACCTCTCCGCAGAGCTGTAATTGACTCCGGAGGTTACCATGGCAACCCCTGCAATTAATTAAAGTGCCTGGGCATGGGAAGTTTATGGATGCAGAAAACATTTTCATATATAAATAGTGCAATCTGTTTGTGCTCCGAGGATTTGCCCCTTCCCTGTTTTCTCCTCTGATGTCAGCCCGGAGATTGGGCTCTTTTTTTGTTTAGGTTTTTTTCCCCCCCCCCCTGGTTTTTTTCCCATCTGGGGATTGACAAATCACTGAGTTATTGCCCGTGGGGTGGGTAAATAAAGTCCCTGCAGTCCGTGTCCACCTGCTGAATGCTGAGTGAGCAGCACAGGATGGGGATGAGCCTTCCCAGGGCAGCCCAGGCCACTGTCCCCAACCTCTGCTGTCCCCTGGGGTGTNTGTTTGTGCTCCGAGGATTTGCCCCTTCCCTGTTTCTCCTCTGATGTCAGCCTGGAGATTGGGCTTTTTTTTTTTTGTTTGGGTTTTTTTTTCCCCCCCCCCGGTTTTTTTTCCCATCTGGGGATTGACAAATCACTGAGTTATTGCCCGTGGGGTGGGTAAATAAAGTCCCTGCAGTCCGTGTCCACCTGCTGAATGCTGAGTGAGCAGCACAGGATGGGGATGAGCCTTCCCAGGGCAGCCCAGGCCACTGTCCCCAACCTCTGCTGTCCCCTGGGGTGTCCTGGTGGCCCGGGCACTGCCCCTCCTGCCTGCTCTGACAGGACAAGGCACCCCCAGCAGGGCCCTGGCTCTGTCCTGCCAGAGCTGTTGCCTGGGGGGTGTTTTACAGAGGAAAACCACAGCAAATTGACAGAGGAACATCTCCAGTGCCCCTGGGCCCCTGCACATGGAGCTGCCAATGGAACACGGAGGTCTCAGCAGGTTCCTCTCAGCTTTGGTTTGTTCCCTCTCAGCTTTGGTTTGTTCCCTCTCAGCTTTGGTTCTTTCCCTCTCCAGGTTTGGTTTGTTCCCTCTCCAGGTTTGGTTCTTTCCCTCTCCAGGTTTGATCCTTTCCCTCTCCAGGTTTGGTCCTTTCCCTCTCAGCTTTGGTTCTTTCCCTCTCAGGTTTGGTTTGTTCCCTTTCAGGTTTGGTTCTTTCCCTCTCCAGGTTTGGTTTGTTCCCTCTCAGGTTTGGTTCTTTCCCTCTCCAGGTGTGGTTTGTTCCCTCTCAGGTTTGGTTCTTTCCCTCTCCAGGTTTGGTTTTTTCCCTCTCCAGGTTTGGTTCCTTCCCTTTCAACGCCGACTTCGCTGCTCTGGATTTTCCCCTGGGCAGGGCAGAGCTCCCGGAGCTCTCCGGGCTCCGTGTGCGGGTTGGCACCGATCTGAGCTCGCTGTGCCTCCTCCAGGGCGGGTGGTGGCCCCGGTGCCGCAGGAACTGGGTTTGTTCTGTCCCAGGGTGGGCCTGCAGCATCTTTCACCCTCCAAGGGGACAGAGCCTCAGAGAACATTTCCATACTGGACTTTGATGGAGCCTGCCTGGCCGACAGAACTGCGCCTTTGTCACCGGCGTGCAAATCAAAGGTACAACATCGGGATTAATGCTGAAAGGCCGAGCTCTGAGCTCAGCTCTGAGCTGATCTTCAAAGGGCATCAGCTCCCATCTCCTCAGAGACTTATCTGAGCCCTTATCAGAGCCCTGAGCACAGACCAGCTCCTGCTGCTGTGACAAATTGCTCGGATCACACCCGGACGGCCCCGGGCAGGGCTGGGGGCAGAGGTTGGGAATGCCCCTGGACCCCTGAGCGCTCCCACAGCGGCTTTCCCGAGGCTCTCCTGCCTCGTGGGGCTGCAGGAGCTCTGTGCAGAGCCTCGGGATGGAACCGCTGACCCCTGAGGAATCCGGGGTGTTTGTGGGGCTGGGGTGCAGTGACACCCCCGGGCAGGACAGGCAGGGACAGCTCAGCTCCACCTGAGGGCTCAGTGCCGGGTGGGACAGGCAGAAAAGAGGCAAAAATAATCCCCAAGAGGACAAAAACTCCGGGTGCAAGAGGAGATAAAAGAATGGATGGTCGTTCCTGGGCACAGGAATGGATCCGGGCCGGCAAACCCCTGCTGGGGTGAATTTTGACTGAGTTCTGTGTCCCCAAACTCTTCACCTCTTGTTCTTTGCGCTGGGACGTTCAGGAGTGGCTGGGTGGAGCTGTTGGGGACAGCCCCAGCCGTGTCCTGGGAGAATTCCCTGAGTTAAAGCTGCTGCCATGACAGGGAACATTTCCAGGTGTGCTCTCCTGCCCTTCCCCGCCTTTCCCCTCCCGGGAAGGTGCAGATTTCACTCCCCAGCGTTGTTCCCTTCCCTCCCATTATTCCATCGTTTTACCCCCGTGTTCTCCAATGCACTGGGGATTTCTAAATGGTGTGTAAAACGAACATCTGCCGCCGGCAGGGCTGGCACATCTGGATCCATTAATTTTTCATTATTTCCCCGTGTTGGAGGTCAGATGTTCACGACGTGGTGACGCCAGAGATTCCACTGGTGGGTTTAATGTCTCTGAAGCAGATAATTCTATTTGCAGAAGCGTTTTAAACGCCCCCCCCCCCTCCCCAAACCGTGAGAGCTGACTGCTAGAAAGGTTTCATTTTCTAATTATGTATTTGTTTAACCAAGAATCCTGCAGAACTTATCCAAACACAGAGCCATTTATGACTTATGGAAGTTTGGAAAGTGGATTATTCACCTCTCTGTTGATTCCCCGGGTGGCTCTGCTGGGGTTTGCTCCACCACCCGTGTGCTTTTTGCCTCTCTCCTGTTTTGAGCAGGAGGAATCAATCCCTTATTGGCATTCGGAGTTTGGAAGCAGGGATAAATAGAGGTTAAATATATTAAATATGCAAAGCTGACGGGCTCCAAGGTAACTCGTTTTTGGCCCATTGTCACTTTTGTTTTGGTGCCACCAGGGAGGTGCCCTGACCCCAGGGGCTCTGGAGCTTTGCCAGGGGGAAATTGTGCTCCTGTGGTAAAAAAACCATCAATAAAACTCGGAGTTATGACCTCAGTGCTGTGCCTAGGGCGGGGGTTTCAGTTTCCTCCCTGCACCCCAGACCAGCTCACCCCAATCCTTCCCTCCCTGCCCGGGGCTGGGCTGGTCCCTCCTGGTGCTCGCAGCGAAGCAAATGTCACCCAAAGGTCACTCAGCAGCGCGGAGCTCTGCTGGAATTTCAATGGGGAGGGAGAAAAAAACAAAATGAAGGGAGAAAGTTTTAATTTTCTTGGCACTTGCTGCGTGTGGAGCAGCATCGCCTCGGGCCGGGCTCGGTGCTAACAGCAGCTCTCAAAGCTCAGCCTCTCCCAGGCTCCACCTGGAAGGACAAATCCAAGGACAGGGAAGGGACAAGGATGGAAGGGCCCAGGCTGAGCCTCTGCAGGGAGGCGTTTTAACCTGAATTCTGGTGCCACCCCTGAAATCCTTGCTCTGTTCACTCCCAGGTGCCTCTGAGCCGGCCCAACCCACTCCGAATTTCAGAGATTTGTTCCCCCCCAGCTGCTAATCCAGCAGCTGACATTTAACGCCGGGCTCAGCCCTGTGGTGGAAAAATGAATTTATTGTGTCTCGGCAGCAGCTTCTCCCCCTGTGCCAGATGCCAGCCCGGAGCGGCAGTGGCAGCCCCTCGGGGACACTGGCGGTGACAAATGTTTGCGGGAGCAGAAATGGAAGGAACATGGAATATCCACAATTAACGCTGGGGTTTCCGGGACGGGGGCACTGGGATTTGAATTGAAGCCCTGGCAGGAAGGGTGGGTGAGGAATCAGTCTCTGACGAGCAGCCCTTGATGCTGCTCAGGGCTGGGGCTGCCCTGACAAGGCAGAGCTCAGCCCCAGGTGACAGCAGGACGAGGTTTGGTGACAGGGGCTGGGTGAGCAGGGCACAGGGGCAGTGGCAGGAGCCGGGTCTGGCTCGTTCCCCACTTTTCCTGCAGCCCCAGCCCTGTGTGGCCTTTCCCCAGCCTGGTGGAGGCTTCCCACACACAGAACTGCTGGGGAGGGAGGAAAACCCTTAAATTCAGCTTTGCCCTGGTGTTTAAGGTGCTCTGTGAAACCCCTCGGAACGTTCCCGGCGCTGTTGGGAATAATAACGGGGACAACGAGGTGACTTCCCTGGCCTGAGATGACAAAAAACCGTCCTGGAAGTGTTGGGAAGGACGGAGGGAGCTGTGAAATTCCCCTTGCAGAGCGTCAGGGCTGGCAGCAGCATCCCTGGGCCTGTGGGGAGCTCAGGGAAGGTTTTTATTCCGTGTGCTCCTGCTCTGCCCAGGTACCACCCTCTCCCTCCCTCCTTCCCTTTTTTATTAATGTCAGAAGACGTTTCCAGCCCCGCGGGGCACGGGAGGCATTTCCCAGCCGGGTTGGTTATTAATTCAGCCCCAAAAATTTCAATTGCAGGCAGCCCGAGGTGAGGCTGTGCCCTGGGTGCTCCGGCAGGGCCCCCACAGCCACCTCGGCCGCCTCAATTTCCATTTTTCTCTCTGACAGCACCAGGGACCGCCACGGAAATGAGCGCGGAGAGAACGGGCTGGGCCTGTCCCGGCTGATCCCTGCAGGACCCGTCAGCTGCTCGGGAAAATGAGCCGGGCTGTAACTCACCCTTCAAGGAGAATCAGGGGGGAAATTCTCTTTTAAAGAGCTGCTTTTCTTTTTTTTTTTTTTTTTTTTTTTTTTAATTTTATTTCTGGTGTAAACCTTTTGCTGTAATCTCGGTAAACTCTTGGAGCGGGGCTTTAATGAGCCCGGTGTTTGCAGAGAGCCGCCGAGCAGGGAGAATTAAACAGAAATAATTAGCGGGGGGACAAGGGTGCAGGGAAGGAAATCACGGCGCCTCTCCCAAAGTCAGAACTTTAATTGACTTTCCGCGGAGCAAAGCGGGGAAGCTCTCTCCGCAGCAATGCTGAGTGCAGAGGTGTCAGCGCTGTCACAGCCCCTAAAACCCGGTGACAAATCCTCTCAGGAGCGCTTGTCACTCCTCGGCGACTTTGGAAATCGAGTGGGAGCTGAAGGTGCTTTTTCTTGCCGCGCATTTGGATGTTGGCGGCGTTTCCACAGGCCCAGGATCTCCGTTCCCTGTTTCCTGCTCGCTCCCGGCTCCTGAACCTGACAGGAGACTCGGCTAATGAGCAGTAAATAATTGCTCGCCGTGGGCAAGTGTCTGAGCAGGATTCCAGGTAATGAGGGGGAGGATTTATCCGTGCGCCCACCGAGCGGGGCTGAGGGAAGCCGGGGTGCTGCTCTCGGAGGGGTTTGTCACCCACAGACCGGCTGGCATCCCTCAGGAGAGCTCAGCTGCTAATTAGCACCTTTAAAAATCAGATTTTTTTTTTTTTGCCCCAGATGTCCCAGCAGTTCCCAGGAGGGCCGGCAGTGGTTCGGGTATTTCTCAGTGTTCCAAAGCTTTGGGTCTGGGTTTTGGGGAGGCTTTTGGGGTCAGTTTGGGGTTCCAGGTGTGGCTCCAGAGGCTGCCCCGAGCTGGGATGGGCTCAAACCAAGGGGAGCTCTGACTGGGAAAATGCTGGAGTGGAGAAGGCATTATCTATTTTTCTTATTTTTTTTTTTAGATTTTACTTCACTGGTGTTGATTTAGGGCTCGGCCCTGGAAACTCGCAATCAGCGCGGAGCTCTGCGCCACCAACGTGCACCAGGTTTGATGGGAATATTTGATTTTACTCCACTCAAAGCTAAATTAGCTGCAAAGCCTCTCCTCTCCCCCCTCCAGAGCGAGGTTTTGGAGACGAGCTCGGCTTGGTGAGCGCAGCTTTGAGGGCACGGAGGGATTTTTATTCCCCCCCCCCTGGTTTAAAGTCCGGGCCTCGCCGCTCTTCCCGCGTTCCCGGAAAAAAATCTTGAATAATCAAATGGGTCATTTCTGCTCGGCGGCTGAGATTTATCGTCCCGCCGAACCCGGATCTTCTGAATGTTAATGAAAAAACTCCCCCATCAGCCCGGCTCACGCCATTCTGCTTTATGACCTTATTAAATCTCACACTTTCCCCATCGCGTGGTGACAATTACTGGAGGACAGGCCGGGGCTGCTGCCACCCGACACTCGGCGCTGTCAGCGCCACGGGGCCGGGAGATTTACACCCCCCCGACAGTCCTGAGAGACATTTTTACACTCCTGACAGGATTATATAACAAGAGAAAAGGCCATTAACAAATACAAAGGAACGGGCGGGAGGGAGAAGGGGGCAGGTGAGGAATGGGGCGGTAAATCTGCGCCGCTGGCAGGCGGCAATAAAATCACCGAGCTGCCGGATTTAATGAGCTGCTCGCCCCACGGACACGGGGAAATGCTTCGCCCCACAGAGGGGGAAATGCTTCGCCCCACAGAGGGGGAAATGGTTCGCCCCATGGAGAGGGGGAAATGCTTCGCCCCACAGAGGGGGAAATGTTTCACCCCATGGAGAATGGGAAATGCTTCACCTCACGGACACGGGGAAAGGCTTCACCCCATGGACGGCGGGAAAACTCTTCACCCCACAGAGGGGGAAATGCTTCACCCCAGGGAGAGCAGGAAATGCTTCACCCCACGGACCGGGGGAAATGTTTCACCAAACGGAGAGAGGGAAATGCTTCACCCCACGGACCAGGGGAAATGTTTCACCCCATGGACACGGGGAATGCTTCACCCCATGGAGAGAGGGAAATGCTTCACCCCACAGAGGGGGAAATGTTTCACCCCACAGAAAGCGGGAAATGCTTCACCTCACGAAGGGGGAAATGCTTCACCTCACGAAGGGGGAAATGCTTCACCCCACGGAGGGTGGGAAATGCTTCACCCCACGGAGCGGGGGGAAATGCTTCACCCCACGGAGAGTGGGGATGTCCTGGGGGTTGTGTCCTCCTCCAGTCCCTTCAAGAAGCGTTTTGGGGGCTGCTCTTGAGAAGGGAAACAAACTGAACGATTGAAACCACCCCCAAACCTCCGTGTCACCCACCACTCCCAGTGCCCCCCGGTCTGACCCCAGCAGTGAGAGGACAGCAGGGTCGGGTGTCAGTAAAAGACTCTTTATTCATAAATAGCTGATAATTCCCATCTGTACATCTCTCTCCAGAGGCCGGGGGCCCTGCGGGTCTGAAACTCTACAGAAAACATCCAAAGTGTCCACGGTGACTTCTCCAGGACGATAGAACACGGCTGGTTGGCATTACCAAATATATATATATATATATATATATGTATAGATATTTATATATGTACATGTGCTGAAAAAAGAAGCCAGTGCAGCCTTTTCCAAGGAGTCTTTCCCAGGTATTTTCACTGTACAACATTCAGAATTTACATCGATAGAACAAGGCACAGAAAGTGTGGGATGAAGCCAAGGCCATGCTTTTTGAGTCCATGTTCTGTCTCCCTCCCCCACTCCTTCAGCTTCATCCTAAAAAAGGGTTCGGGGCTCTGCCCTCCTTCACCCCAGACACGCCCAGCCCGGGCCAGGGGGGGGATGCTCAGGCAGAGCGGCCAAGAACCGAAATTTCACAACTTATTCATTGCAAAAATAAAGGAGCAGAAGAGAAAAGAGGTCTCTCTCTGGAGGAATACTTGTGAGTTGGTGGGGTTTTTTTTTTTCTCTATTTAGGAATTATTTATATTTTGGGTTGAAGTTCCTCCTCCCGTTTTCACCTCAGAGCTGGTCCACAGTTCTGGAAGCGGGAAATGTGATGGGGATTTTGTTTTCTCTTGCCTGGCTCTGCTCAGACCGGCCAGCAGCACATTTTACCGTGTCCAAACCCACAGGAGGTGCACAGTTAACGTTTCTGCAGCCATTTATCGGCTGGGATCAGAGTCCCAGTGGGAGGAATTTGGCTGAGGGGTGGGAGGAGGCAGCTGGGGGAGCTGAAGTCACTTTGCTGCTCCCCAGGCTGAGTTTGGGGTCTGTGTGTGCCCTGGGCTCAGCACCGGGGGCTGGGCTTTAGGTTGGGAGGGGAAAGGACACAAAAATCTACAGCTTCACCTAAAAATATCCTTCCCTGCCTCTGCAGTGCCCAACGGGGGCGCCTGCAGGAATTCCTTGAGGAGATATCCCGACCACAGGCCAATATTCCCAATCCCAGCGTGGGCACCCGAGGGTGGCTCAGTCCTGGAGGAAACCCCAAACCTTCCCCTCCCGCCGTGCCAGGCCTGGTGCAGGACCCTGAACTTCACCAACCCTGGGGCTGGGCAGTGAGGGCTGTGTGCAGGGACAGGGTGACAGCAGTGACGGCAGTACCAGGGTGACAGCGGTGCCAGGGGGACAGCGGTGACATGGGCACCACTCTTCATTGAGGGCTTGCAGGGCTGAGGGCGCAGCCATGGGTCTGGAGGTACAGCCATGGGTCTGGGGGTACAACCATGTGTCTGGGGGCACAACCACAGCTCTGGGAGCACAACCACAGCTCTACTGGCACAGCCTCAGCTCTGAGAGCACAGCCGTGGGTCTGGGGGCAAAACCCTGGCTCTGGGGCCACAGCCGTGGGTCTGCTGGCACCACCATGGCCCTGCTGGCACAGCCACGGCTCTGGGGGCACACACCAGCTCAGGCACAGCCCAGCCGTCTCTGTGGGACACTGTGACACCAGCCCTGTGTGACGCTGTGACACCAGCCCTGTGGGACATGGTGACTGCAGCCCTGTGTGACACTGTGACACCAGCCCTGTGGGACACGGTGACTGCAGCTCTGGGCACTCTGTGGCTCGGGGAGGGGACGCTGCCCACACAATCCAAGGCAACTCCACAGCTCAGGTTAAAGCAGCTTTTGGCACAGCTGGAGAATGCCCCCCCCCCTCCCTCCCCCCGGCCCCACAACCACAGCAGATTCACGATCTGCACGGACTGAGCCCTAAGACAGAGACTGGAGAGGCAAATTCCTACACGGACTGTGCTTGGACAGGACACGGGCACAGACACGACACGTTCTCCTCCCCCCAGGGCAGCCCAGCTCTGCCTCCTGCCCTGCAGGCGCTGCCAGCACCAAGGGATGCTCCGAGCCTTCAGCCCCAGAGGGATCCATTTATCTCTGGCTGTGCTGGGAACGGGGGGTTTGCTACGGTTTCTGCTGGTTTTGGCCACGAGGAGAGGCAGGGCCGTGATCCTGGGGACGGGTCACAGTCACCAGCAGCCAGAGTGACTGCAGGTTCAGTTCCTGCGTTTGCTCAGGAATCCTGTAAATGATTTTAACCAGCCCACCATCCACTGTCCCTTTGTGTTTGCTGTCACAGAAACCCCCCAGCCTCTGCTGGAGCCGTGCCCAGGGAGGAATTCCACCAGAGCTCATCCCAGGAATGAACAATCCCTGGAAAAACATTCCTGTAGCCTGGGCAGTCCCCGGGTGAGGGGTGTTCCCCCTCTCCTGCTGCGCCTCAGCATAGAACTCCCCGGGGGAATCAGCCCAGGAGAGGCCAGAGAAACAACCTTGGAGATCACCCACGGTTGTCAAGGACTTAAAATCTCATTTCCTGTTTTCCACCCAGTTAATTACCAGCCGAGGACCGAGGCAGCTCTTTGCTGCAGTCTGTGTTTCACAGGCTGAAAACAAGAAGATCCAGGTGGTGACCAGGAGCCCAGCCCGGTCCCTCCCTGCTTTAACTCACCCTGGACCTGAGCTGTGTCTGCCTTTTGTGGGAAATATTCTCTGGAACCGATCAGTTCCTGAAAGCTTTAAAACCCACCCGGCACCGCCTTGCAGGTGGAAAAGAAGAACGGACTTGGCAGTGAGTGATGTGAACATCCCGGACCCTGCAGGATCCCTTTTTTGGTGATTTATGCCGAATAAGATCCTCCGAAAGGCAGCAGCGCCCAGGCCAGAGACACAAACCGCGACAAAAGCCCTTCCCTGGATTTTAGGAGGAATGTGTCGGTGTCTTTTGGGCCACCACGAAAATCCCAACGAGATTTCTGTGGGAGTGCAGGAATGGAAATGAGCTTCACGGCGCTGCCGGGGCCGTTTTTCAAACGCAGCCATTAGCCTGCAATGACTCACGGCGCACAAATACCTGGGCAAAGTGCTCGGGAAGATGAAAATCCATTGAAGCAGATTCTTTGGTGATGTAAAATCAGAGTGGCTCTTTCCCCCCTGAGCGCAGCCAGGGCGGCCAAGTGGAATCTACAGCGGGGGGGGGGAAGAAAAAAAATCACATTTCTCTTGCTTTTGCCTTCTGGTTCGGGAAAATTGTTTTTCAAATGTCATAATTTATACAACAGAAGGAAGGGATGAATTTTTAATTTCTGGCCTCTAAATCCTTTCCCAGGTGCTCCTCCACATCTGTGTTTTGGGTCAAAGCACAGAAATGTGTCCACAGATTTCCAAAAGGTCTTTTCGAGAGGAAGGCAGAAAGGAAATAAATATTTGGGGCATTTCTGGTTCATTTGAAGAACACAAGAGCATCAGAAGAGTCAGGAATGGGAAGGAAAACTGGAGAGTTGTTGGCTCAGGTTCTCAAAGAGCGAGATCAGCAACAAGGAACAGCTTCAGCCAAAGGGCAGAAAAACCAGGGAGCAAAACCTAAAGGTTAAAATTGAACTGAGCCCTGCCCCAGCCACGGGGGAACAGTTTCCTTCTGGAACTGTCCAGTCTGGACATTTATTCCCTTTCAGGACATGAACTCCAGGGGATTGTGGGTTGAACTGGGATTCTGGTGTGGGGCTGGGGTCCCTGTGAGCTGAGATTTGGGGGGCAGCCCAGGGGTCCCCGTGAGCTGAGATTTGGGGGGCAGCCCAGGGGTCCCTGTGAGCTGAGCTTTGGGGGGCAGCCCAGGGGTCCCCATGAGCTGAGCTTTGGGGGGCAGCCCAGGGGTCCCTGTGAGCTGAGATTTGGGGGGCAGCCCAGGGGTCCCCATGAGCTGAGCTTTGGGGGGCAGCCCAGGGGTACCTGTGAGCTGAGCTTTAGGGGGCAGCCCAGGCTGGGTCCCTGTGAGCTGAGCTTTGGGGGGCAGCCCAGGGGTCCCTGTGAGCTGAGCTTTAGGGGGCAGCCCAGGCTGAGGCCCCGTGAGCTGAGCTTTGGGGGGCAGCCCAGGGGTCCCCGTGAGCTGAGATTTGGGGGGCAGCCCAAGGATCCCTGTGAGCTGAGATTTGGGGGGGAGCCCAGGGGTCCCTGTGAGCTGAGATTTGGGACTAGCCCAGGGGTCCCTGTGAGCTGAGCTTTGGGGGGCAGCCCAGAGGTCCCTGTGAGCTGAGCTTTGGGGGGCAGCCCAGGGGTCCCTGTGAGCTGAGCTTTGGGGGGCAGCCCAGGGGTCCCTGTGAGCTGAGCTTTGGGGGGCAGCCCAGGGGTCCTGTGAGCTGAGCTTTGGGGGACCATCCCAGGGGTCCCTGTGAGCTGAGATTTGGGACTAGCCCAGGGGTCCCTGTGAGCTGAGATTTGGGGGACCATCCCAGGGGTCCCTGTGAGCTGGGTGTGCTGCACTGGGGGGTTCGCAGAGCTCCCAGGCTGCTCCCCGAGGAAGGGCTGCAGGGCTGAGCTCCCGGAGCTCCTTTTGGGATTTTGGCATCCCCCGTGGGGGCTTTGGGAAGCCGAGCAGAGGATGCAGCTGTGGGGGGTGGCCCTGCAGCCCCTGGGCTGTGCTGGGGACCCCGGCCCGGCCTCGCTTGCACAGCCTGAGCTGCTCTGAGGCAGCGAGAACAAATTCCCTGCTGGGGGCTGGGGCCGGTTTCCCCGACAACGGCGGCTCCTTTCCCCGGCTGCCATCCCTTGTTTTGTTTTTCCTGATGCCTGACATTTTGTCCAACGGGGAACAGGTTTGTGAGGGGGAGGACTGGCAGCCACCGGAGATGTAATCCCAGCCCTGTGAGGAGCGTGTGCTGCTGGAAGCGGTGACAGCTTGCAGCCGGTATTTCTGTCTGCCCCTGCGCCGGGAGCCTCCTGCCAGGCTGCAGGGGATGCTGAGCTGCAGGAAACGTTTGCACAGGCCTCAGGATTCCCAGGTCTCAGGATTCCCGAGTCTCAGCCTGTTCCTGAGCCGGGCGGGAGGTGACATTGGCCGTTCCAGAGGGGCAGGAGCAAGGGCAGAGCTGCTGTTGTTGTTGTTGCTGTTGTTGTTGTTCAGATTTTCACCCTGCAGTCCTGGGTGAAGGAATAATTCCAGGCTGGCCCTGCCCTGGGGAAACAGCCCCCAAATCCTTGTTTTTTGCTTTCCTGCATTTCCACAAAGCGTCATTCCTGTCCCTGTTCCTCCTGCCTGTGCCCCACACGGGCTGAGGAGCACCTGGGCTGTGGTGAGGGATGGGAGGGAAAGGAATGGCCAAAATGCTGAAATGTGGCTCAGCACCAGCTCCAGCAGCTGACCTCTCTCACAGTGACTGCTCTTCTTGGTTTGGCTGAAGTCATAACTCGGATTTGTATGGAATGGATAAAAAATGAGGCAAATTCTCTGCTTAGATTCTGCTTTTGGGGGTAAAAGCAGTTTGTAACCAAACCAAGGTAACACAGCCAGCTCTGGGTCCTGTGAAATCCCCAAAGTGTGCGGTGAAATCAAGGCCAGCGCTGGCAGCGCCGTGTGGGCTTTGCGGCTTCAGCCTGAAACCGAACCAAAGAGGAAGCCGTGCTGGTTTCCTTCACCTCCAGCTCAGCCACAGGGAGTGAAGCCACAAAAATAAACGTCTCAACGTGCTAAAATGGGGCTGGAAATTTCCCGTGTGTTATTTGGTTATTTAAATCCACCCCCAAAGACAGCTTTTCGACTGAGAAAGTTTGCAGACGTAGAAAATTAGAAAATTCCTCTTGCGTGTGCACACACACCCCCCCCCAGTCTCAGGGAGAAGGGGTTTGTTCTGGAATTTTGGTGCCAGAGCAGGCGGCAAAGCTCTGCAGCAAATGTACATTCATTAAGGGGCTGGGTTTTTAAAAAGAAATCATTTGGAGTAGACACGATATGAAATAATGACGAGATCTTCTAATTCCTCCAGCGTCCGAACAGGATAAGGCCAAATTTTCAGTTTTCCTGTAGCAGACATAAAGTGACAACGTGATGGGGTTTTAAACCGCTCCCAAAAGCGGGAAACCTTTTGACCAGGACCAACCTCCAGTGGCTCAGAATATCCACCAGTGTCTGTTGATTTGCACTAGGTTTCACTCGATTTTCACACGAACATGACTGTCCCTAAACACACGACGACATTTACCTCTTATGGCTCTGTGTCCCTCTCCCTCCTGCCCCGCCAGGGACTGACACAAGTGCAGCTCTGTCTGGGGCACCAAAAGGTGGATTTTGGGTGGAGGAGGACAGGGAGAAGCTTCTTTTCCTCGTCACCAGAGGTTTTTTTTTTTTTTTTTTTTTTTTCCAGCAGGGCTGCTTCTGCTCCTGGTACCGCCACTGCTCCGGGGTGAGTTCCGTCCCCTCCTGTCCCCTGGGCCGGGCTCAGGGCCGGGCTGGCCACGTGTCCTGGCGGGACAGAGGGACTAAAGGCCCTTCCTGCTGCAGGGGAACTCGGGCTCCTCGAGCTGCGGCTCTGCCACCTCCGAGAGCTTGGAGTGTGTCCTGCCAATCTCCTCCAGGGCACAGGCCAGCGAGTCCAGGTCCCCGTCGTGCTGGTGCCGCGCCTCCCACAGGTCCAGGATGACGGCCGAGGGGCTGCTCTGCGTGGCGAAGAAGGAGAGATTCCTGCGGGGAAAAAGGGGAAAAAAGGGGATGAGGAACAGCCTTGGGCTGCAACCCTGCCCTATGCCCAGCAGGGCTTGGAAAATAAAAACCCTCCAGCAGAGCTGGGGGGATGAGATGAGGGGACCCTGGGGGTGGTGGGTCCTCATGTGGCACCTGAAGAGCCTGGAGAGGGACAGGGACCATGAGCACAGGGTGTGACACCTGCGAGCTCAGCCCAGGGACAGTGACCACGAGCCTGGGGTGTCTCCAGACCCAGCCCAGCTCAGGGACAGTGACCACAAGCCCAGGGTGTGACACCTGCCCAGCCCAGCTCAGGGACAGTGACCACAAGCCCAGGGTGTGACACCTGCCCAGCCCAGCTCAGGGACAGTGACCACAAGCCCGGGGTGTGACACCTGCCCAGCCCAGCTCAGGGACAGTGACCACAAGCCCAGGGTGTGACACCTGCCCAGCCCAGCTCAGGGACAGTGACAACGAGCCCGGGGTGTCCCCAGGCCCAGCCTGGCACAGGGACAGTGACCTGGATGCCCCCAGTGCTGCCCCTGGGATGGGCAAATCCCCTCTGGGCAGCATCACCAGGAAATAGAGCAGGGATGTGACAGGGAGAGGAATTCACAGCAATTGATGGTTATGCAGAGACCCGTCACCTTTTATCCGTGATTCTCTATTTCGTCCATGAGTTCCTGTTTTGTTTTTAGGGCCCTGCAGGGGCGATTTGCACAGGATTTGGTAAAACAAAGTGTTTATCCAGAACTCCTTTTCCTTTGCCTCAGATGTGGTTAATTGAGGCTCCCACGCGAAGCAAGGAGCCAATGGGAAGTTACTTTGCTCGATTTAAGTATTCCTGTGCTCTCCTGGGAGCACATTCATAGAGTTTGTGACAATCAGAAAATATTTTTTGTGAGGGAGCTGCCTCCGCCAATTTAATTTAGCCAAGCGGAAAAAGCAAAGCAAGAAGTAAATTGGTTTTTACAGCATCTTTCAGTTTTAATAATCATAATATTATTACTCCAAACAGCAGAGCATGACTGTCTCTTTTAAAGATGTCTTTCCCTTAAAAAAATAATAATAAAAAAAACCAAAAAACCTGCAGGATTCATTTTGGAATAGGAAATGCACCCGTGAGCGCCGAGGGGATTTGCCTGGGGGAACGTGCAGCGTCCTGAGGGCTTTGAACAACTGTTCCCATGGTGGATAAAACCTTCCTCGTGCAGCCTGGGAGTCCTGAGGGTGGACAGAGGAATGTCCAGCCCACAGCAGCTGAAATGAGCAGTGGGCCCCACTCAGCCCCTCAGTCCCCTGCACACACACACTGTGGGAACTGACAGTGTCAGAACACGGATTCTCAGGCTCCAGGCAGCGCCTTGGGGCCTGTGGGAAAGCCAAGGACAGAACTCTCTCAGTCTGGACTGGGAAATCATGAGGACGACCCAAAACCCTGAACAATCCCTGTAGATCCTCCTCCTGACACCTGGTGTTTCCCCAACTCGTTTACTGGTGGAGATGTTCACAAAAAGGTGCTGCCCCAAAGGACCAACCCTATTCCTTGCACCCAAACACTGCATAAAAGGATCTGTCTCTCAATAAACTCTGCTCTGAGCCCTCCAAAGAAATCAGAGCTCTACGTGTCGTTACTTGAGGCGCCCTGAATCCTAACGACACACGGCGAGAGCAGCAAACAAACAAAAACCCAACACCTGAAGAGCCAATAATTCCCATTCCAGGTGTCCCAGCCCCTTCCCAGGTGTCCCAGCTCCTGCCCAGGTGTCCCAGCCCCTGCCCAGGGCGCTGCCCTCACCTGCTGATGCTGTTTTTCTGGGCCAGCATCTGCCAGTCCTTGCCCTTGGCGCCGGGCGCGTCGAAGGTGGCGCAGATGCGCTGGCGGATGGAGTGCGGGATCTTGAAGGCCTTGGGGCCCAGCTGGGCGGGGAAGGCGCCGTCCTCGTGCCCGAAGAAGGTGACGTTCTCCCTCTCAGCCTGCAGGGAACGGGAGAGCAGAGCTGGGAAAGGGAGAGTCAAACCCGGGCCTCGGATTCCTGCTTGAGCTGGCAGCGGGGAATGACCGAGCTGAGAGGTGCTGCTGTGGTTTGTGAAAGAACACCTGGAACATCACATTTTGTGCATGAAAACGTTTAAAATGGTGTTATTTTCCTTCCGTGAAGGAAAATATTTCCTTTCCTTCCTTTTCTTTGGTTATTTTTGTGTTACAGAGCAGCGCTGGGTTTCTAAATTTTTTATTGCTTAAACCCGAAACGTGGACGCACAAATTCCTGTTTGTTTCTCTCTTTCTTTGGGTTTTTTTTGTTTTTTAAACACCTGAATTCTTTAAGCCCCTCAGCTCCCCCAGCCTCTCCGGAACCCAGGTCCTTTGCGGATCCGGCCCCTCTCTTCCCGTGGCATCACACCAGCCTTGCGTAACCGAGCCGAATTCCAGTGCATTACTCATCCGAGGGTGACACAGCATCAATATTAACCAGCAGCGGCGGCGCAGCCTCCATCCAGCGTTAGTGACACGTCCCCGGGGCCAGGCAGGCTGAGCCCTGGGTGCTGCAGGAGCTGCTGCTGCCCTGCACGTGTGAGATAAGCACAGCAGCCCCGGCGCTGTGGGATTGTCACGCACCGAGCAGCTCCCGGGGCGGGGCGGTGGGGGGACTTGTCACTCGTAGATTTATTTTCCAGTCAAATTATCCTCCCTCTTCAATCACCGCTGGAGACGGGCGTGAGAAAACCTTCCAGAGCGGTAAATCTGCTTGGAGCAGAGCTGGAACACGCTCTGGGGGCTCGTGTGCAGACAGGGCCCTTAAAAAACACAGCAGAGAGGGGGAGCGAGGCAGCAGCAGCACGGGCAGGGACGCAGGGAGTGACAAGAGGGGTTTGAGGACATAAAAAAGGAGCAGAAAACACTCGGGCAGTTGTGAGGAGTTTTTACACAGGGTGATGTTCCTGCTGCAATCCCTGCTCAGGGCGTTTGTGGGCGTAGAGCTCCAATCCAGAAGTATTAATCTGGATTAACCAACAAAGATGCTCAATAATCTAAAAAAAACCCCGCAGCTGCTGAAGTTGTCGTGGCCGTGGGGCAGAGCAGCAGCTTGCTCAGCTCTAGGTCTGATTTTAGCCACGAGCAGGGACACAGTTTGTCCCCCTGTCCCCAGACCCTCAGCGCTCCGCAAGAGCTTCCTGCTGGAAAACTGCAGCCACCGACCCACCCAACAAATTGCTAAATTATTGGTAAATTATTGTCAGGGCTGCAGAGTCTCTGAGCCTTGATTTCTGCGGGAAATGGGATTTAAACCCTGCTCGCAGCTTGGAGCAAAAACTACACGAGGAGAGGACAAAAATGGGGAGGGAGAGAGGTGGTGCCCCGTCCCTGGAAGGGTCCAAGGGGCTTGGAGCAACCTGGGATGGTGGAGGGTGGCCCTGCCCATGGCAGGGGTGGCACTGGGTGGGCTTTGAGGTCCTTCCAAGCCGTGGGCCTGAGAGATTTCAGCCTGCTGGCAGCTGCTAATTTCTTCCCAAGGAAAAATTCCTCAAGAAAGCTTCCTCTCAAAACGACCTCAGCAAACAGCTTTCCTTCCTCAAAACAATCTTTCTCCAGCTGGTGTTTTGCTGTTTCTCTGGTTTAACCAATAGGATTAGGGAGGTGTTGTCCCCATTCACCAATCACGTTAAGGTCTTGGAATCCCTTATAAAAGGTAATAAGAATGGACAATAAAGCCTTTTTTTCTATGCCCTTTAGCCTTCTAAGCCTTCTTTTTGTACGCTCTTTGCCTTCTGAAATATTTGGAGTCTTTTCTTTGTGTCCCTACAGCGACACAACCCACCCCAACCCAACCCAAGTCAATGCGACCCAACCCAACCCCAGTCAACCCAAGCCAACACAACCCAACCCAGCTTAACCAAACTCAGCCTAACCAAACCCAACCCAGGTCAACCCAACCCAACTCAACCCAACCCAACTCAACCCAACCCAACCTAACCAAACCAAACCTAACCTAACCCAACATAACCAAACCCAGCCCAACCCAGGCCACCCCAGGATCCCATCCCACGAGCCCCTGGCCCCCCAGAGCAGGGCTTACCTCGAGGACGGAGGTCTGGAGGTGCAGCAGCAGCTCGTGGCCCTGCAGCTGCCGCACGCTGACGGTGCAGCACAGCTGGCTGCTGCCGGGGCTGAAGCGCTCCAGGGAGAAGGCGCCCAGCAGGGGCCGGGGGCTGCCGCGCCACACGCGGGAGAACGGCACCTCCTGCGGGACACGGGGACACGTCAGGGACGGGGGACAGAGGGGGAACAGCCCCTGGTGTTCCTATAACTGCTGGGGTGAGCCCCGTAACGGCCCCGGCAGCTCCAAGCGGCACCGAGCCAAAAAATGAGGATTCTGTGAATGGACACTGAGGTGCTGCCGTGGCCGGGAGCTCCAGGGGAACGAGTGGGGCACTGCCAGCCCCATTTCTGGTCAGATGGTGCTGGTTGGACACTGGGTTTTGAGCCCAAACAGCCCCAGCGCAGCCCAGCACAGCTGGACTAAAGTAATGGCAGACGCTTCAAAAAGGTGCTTAAAGAGACTTTAAACAATGCACTTCGCTCCCCCCGCCTTGCCAGGATCAGGATTCCTCTCTGTGCCTCCTTGGAGTCACCTTGGAACCAGAATCCAAGGAAATTCCCCCTGAGAACTGCCCTGGCCTTGCCACCCCCCCCTTCCCTACTCCATCCCAAAGGAAATTCCCACTGGGAACTGCCCTGCCACCCTTCCCTCCTGTCCCCAGCCCCTGCCTGTCCCCAGCCCCTGCCTGGCTCCCAGCTGGCAGCAGCAGCAGCAGTGAGATGCTCACAGTGATGAAGGGAACATTAGCAAAACGTTAGAAGTGGAGCAACTGTAATTAGATTTTTTTTTCCAGGGTGATCATCTCTGCTTTCACTCGGAGTGGAGGAATCGCTCAGCTGGAAGGAGCCGTGTGAAACAACACGCAGAGCAGGAGGAGAGCTGGAACAATGAGTGGTTGGAGTGTTCCAGAGACGCTTTCAGCTCCATTCTGCCTTTGTCATTAAGCTCCTTGCAGGCAGAGGGGCTGTAAATCATCTCCTGGCCCCGGGCAGGGCTGGATCCTCCAGGAGAGGCAGGGTGGGAGGCAAAGAGCAGCCGTGAGCAGCCAGAGGCGCCCGCCCAGCTCCTGCCCTGCCCATCCCTGCACCACCCACGGCTCCGGGGATCCCTGAGGGAAGGGAGCCAAGCCCCCCCCGGGCAGCTGCTGCTGCCAGCCAGGACAAACAGGGCTCTGAGCAGAGTCTGCAGCGATCCTGGTGCCACCTGCCCCCACCAGCTGCCTCCCTGCAGCTCCTCAGCGGTTTCTTCACCTGCTCCAGCCCGGGAGCGGGATCCCTGCTTGTCTGGGACGTCATTTCCATAAATCTTCCCTCCCCACACTGCCCAGGGAGGTTCTGGGGCTGGACCAGAGACTTTCCTGGAACAGGCTGTGTTCAGTTGTTCCTGCCAGGCAGCACAAGCAGCTGCTCTCACAGGGTGGGACGTAGGAGAGGAACCCAGGGAACACTGGAAGAAACTCCACGAGCAAAAATAGATCCCTTCCTCTATAAAGAGGCTGGAACCAAACCAGAGCTGTCACCAGACTGTTCCCTGCGAGGGAAGCACAGAGCCAGGGGAGGTTCTGCAGCTCCTCCTGGGAGCACTGATGGTGTTTCTGAGCCGTCCAAGCCACCCCAGCTACACTCAGCTATAAAATGTAAATATCCCTTTGGGTCAGCCCGTTCTGCCACGGAGGTTTTGCTTTTCTCCATCCCTGGCTCCTGCTCTGACCAGGCTCTAAGTGGCGTTTGGGGGTTGAGCTTCAGCCTGTCACAGACATTTATTCTTCGTGTTTGGACAAGGGATTAGGAGACAATAAATTAATCAAAAATATGGAGCTCTATAATCTGCTGAGGGCAGAAGTGAATTTGCTGCATTAAGAGGAAACTCCCGTGATTTGATTTTTCTTTTGGGCAGGTTTCCGCTGGAGAACTGGGACACCCCAACCCTGCTTGGCTTTGGCCTTTAAAATACAGGTGAGCGAGAAGAGCAAACAAAACCCTGCAAGGCTCTTCTCCCCAAGAAACTGAGATGGATTAATTCATTTCATTTCCTAAATCGTAGCTCCAATTATCCCCACGTTGTTAACGAGGAGAGGCTTTCTCTGGCTCCGGGTCTGTGTTTATAACTTTCAGAGCCCATTACCCTCATGTTTTTGGGGAGTGTGCTGACACATTTAAAACAGGGGGGTTTTTTTGCCAAAATCCTGGAGGATGGATAATTGTGTCTCTGCTGCTGGGAGAAGGGAGATTGCACATTCTAATTGAGTGCTGTGTTTTAAAACCAGCCCACTCCATGTGCCAGCACATTCCTTAGGATTTCCAGTCATCAAAACCCTTGGAAATTCTTCTTTTGTTTTGATTTTTTTTTTTTTTTTCCTTTTCGGTTTTCAACAGCCTCTTTAATTAATGGAGAAGAGGAAAAAAGCAATTTGCTGCTCCTCAGCTCTAATGCTCGGTCTCCGTGTGCCGTGATTTGAACTCATGGTTACATTTTAAATGTCATTTTTAGCCACATTTCCCACAGTTGTATCAAAACTGGGATGACAGATATTAGAAACATCTTGAGGAGCGGTTAAGTTTTGAACAGGAGGGATATTTGCATTCTGTTGGAGGCAACTGCAAGGAGGGGAAGCACAAGCATTTCTGTAAAATGACAAATTTACGGCGCTCTGGTGTAAACGAAATCTGTGTTTGTCAGGATCCAAAGGCAACATGTTTTTGTTAAACGCTCGGGAGGTTTAAAGCTTATTTAAATAAAAAGGAGCCTTGGTTTCCTCTGGGCTCTGCAGCGCAGAGGGGAGCAGGGGAGGCGCAGGTACCTGGCAGGCGGTGAAGGGTTTGATCCTCCACAGGAAGGGAGGGACGTCCAGCACCGAGATCTGGAGGCTGCAGCTGTTGCCTTTAAAATGCAGAAGTTTGGGCTCCTCCAGCAGCTGCCCCCCTTGGAGCCTCTCATCCGAAACCACTTCCTGCAAGGGAGGAGGAGAGGATACTCTCAGTGTTAGGAACAAACCCCAAACCCAACGAAAATCCCTCTCAGTGGAGATTGGACACGCAGTGGAGTTTCTCTCGTGGGCAGCCGATGGGGTTTGATATCTGTATTCCCCAAAAGGCAGTTTGGTCTTTATACCAAACCAATGGGGTTTGACATCTGTATTCCCCAAAAGGCAGTTTGGTATTCATACCAAACCGATGGGTTTGATATCTGTATTCCCCAAAAGGCAGTTTGGTATTCACACCAAACCGATGGGTTTGATATTTGTGTTCCCCAAAAGGGCGGGTTTGGGCACTGCCAGCCCCGTTTCTGGGCAGGTGGTGGTGGCTGGACACTGAATTTTCAGCCCCAACAGCCCCAGCACAGCTGGACTGAGAGCAGCTTTGCTCAGGAGCTTCTCTCAGGGCTTTCCTCAAGCACTTCAGGTGAAATCCTTCACTTCCATTTCCCACCTCTGGGGCACTCTCAGGATGGCTGGACAAGACCCTGAGCAGCGTGAAGGGCAGGCTCCGGGCAGGGGGTTTGCACTACAGCCCTCCAGAGCTCTTTTCCGAGAGAAATTTCAATGTAATTCTGTGAATTTAAAACATAATGGCAAAAAAAATACCCCAAAAAATCCCCCCTGCCTGTACTTAAGCAGTGTTTATTCCTGTGCTGCTGCAGTAAAAACACCAGCGAGGAAGGAAAAGGTTGCACAAGTCTTTAAGGATCAGCGGGCAAGCAGTGCTTCCAAATTACCTTCCTTAATCCACATAAATTATATCGAATCTGTGTCCATCCAAGGGGTTTAGTGCTCCTCAGGACCGAGGCCGTTGCCAGAGGAGCCCCTGGAATCGTTGTGACCTTCTGAAAACTCGATGCTGGAGCTCTCTAATGGATTTCTATTATAAACCCATTTTTACAGGCATTTAGGTCGCTTTAACCCCTGGTGGTGGGGTTCACATGAAGGAAGGAATTGGGAGACTTCAGTTTTTGTGGTTTCCAGCCACAAAGGGAGCAGATTGTTTTTTTTTTTAACTATTCTCAAAAATCCCTGGAGTGTGTTGAATGTTTTTGAGGGTTCTGTGAGTGCCTTCAGTGGCAGACGTGGGGCTGCCCCCACAGCAGCAGCATTTTGGCAGGTAAAGGACTTGGGTCCCTCCAGTTTTGAGGGCCAGGAGTTTCCCTGCAACACTCAGAACTTCACAAAGGCCCGAGTCAGCTGCTGGGGGAGCAGGGAGAGTTTTCACACAGGGAAAAATCAAAAAAAAATATATAAAAAAGGAATTTTGTCTCTGACATAAACCTGCACTGTGCAGGACAAACTGTCAAACACAACTCTGACATTTTACCCCAAAAACCTCTGTAATCCCCCGAGTTCCCCACCAACATTGACCTGCTTTGAGGGGCTGCACCACCGCACAAACGCGGGGTTGTCTCGGTATCCGCGAACACCCCGCTCTCCCTCCTGGGAGCGCCGGGAACTGGTAATTATTCTTCTGATCACTTCCTCCAGACTCATCAGGAAGACACCGGTACCCACTAATTGTCTAAGTGTTATAAAGAGGATAATTACAAAGCCATTGTGAGCCTCTAACAATCCTTTTGGTGCCTTGGCTTTTATCGGAAGCGCGGAGGCAGCGGCGTGCGCCGCAGTCGGAGCCGCGTTCCCGCTCCACAAGGAAGGGGAAAAATTCATCTCACAGCTCGTTTGCATTTCAGCTCCCCGAAGGGCAGCGTTTTGTTAAAGCCCCCTGAGTTTACCAAAAGCCAGAGAACGTCGTTGTTTTGTCCTGGAACACGGTGCAGGGAAATCATTCTCCTCTCACTTGCCACGTGGGGATTGGGTTGGGTTTTGTTTTTTTAAAGAGGAAAAGCAGGATAATTGAATTTTTGTAAACCAGGGCTGGGTGAGTCTGGGTAGCCGAGAACGCGGCAAAAAAACGAGAGAGAGCAAAACGAGAGAGTTTGGCTGCCCTAAAGCTCTCGGTGTAAATCCACAACTGCAGGGAAAAGAAGGGATTTATCCCAACGCTGCAGCAGTGCTGACAAAAACCCCACTATCCTCCTTCGGGTTAAGGCCGGGGCTGCCCGGGGAGCGAAAGGAACGTCAGCATTTCACGGGAAAAGCAACAAAACCCAGAGGAGCAGAGCGAAGCCATTTACCTGGAACGCACAAGGGGTGTTATCCACACAATAAACCCTCAGATTGTAATCCAGAGAGTTGCAAGACAGGCAGCCAAAAACGGCGACTTTCAGCTGTCGAACGGCGCAGTCAGAGAGGGGTTCCCCAATTAGGGCATAAGTTCCAAAGCTGTTTAAGAGAATGTGACAGGCATAAGGATCCAACAGGCAGTAGCAAGAAGTAGTTTCCTCTTCCACAGACATCACTTCCTGCAAAACGAAATTCGGGTTTAAAGAGAATAAAGCGAAGTGGCAGTCAATAATAGGCCTCGACAATAGGAGTCATGGCATTCATGCTTTATTTTTATTCAGCTGGAATGCAGGGTGGTTGCTGAGAGCCAGGCTGCACTCTCGGGGAAGGGGAGAAGGGGGGACTGCTTCCCTGAGTAAATATTCCCAATTTAGCCCTGAGTCAGCAGGAGGATTTATGGCCGTGCCCTGTGCAGGGCTCGCTGTGTACCTACAATAATAATGATGATGCCTAAGCAATTTTAGCAGCTTTTTTTTCGAGTGCTCTTGACTTTCTGGCTAATTTTTTTCCCCCCAGTGTCAAGTTAAAAAATTACCTTGAAGGTTAAAGTCAATAAGCAAACCTTGAACAATGGCTGGGGTTTGACTTCCTTCCAGAACACCCATTACAGACACGTTTCCCTTCCTCAAAAACTCCCTCTGCTCTGCCTCTGCTGCTCAGTCCTGCCCCGTGTCCCTGTGTCCCTCTATTCCTGTGTCCTCTGTCCATCTGTCCCCGTGTCCCTGTGTCCCTCTGCTCAGTGACCCAGCCTGTTTGAGGCCAGCCCCTGCTGGGGTTGCCCAAGGACTGAGTAAATCTGAATTGGGGAAATGGGACTGGGAACGATTGAAAGCAGAGCAAAAACCAGGCAGGGGCTCCGAGAGGGCCAGGACAGAAGGGCAGAAGGACAGGAGGACAGGAGGACAGGAGGACAGGCTGCAGCTTTGGCATCCACGGCTGGGCTTTGCAGCCAGGAACTTTTGCCCCGGAACAGACCCTGCTGCTCCTCCACGAAAACCAAAACCTTTTCTGCCGTGCCTGTTTCTCTGGGGTGTCTCTCTCTGCGCCTCCCCCTGCCAGAACCTCTGCACCACCCCGGCTCAGCTCCACCCCCGCGGTGGGCACAGCCCCGGGCTTACCTCCCACTTCCCCTGCTGCGTCCTGCGCTTGAGGTGGATGCTCCAGTGCTGGGGGTCGGCGTGGGCGCAGTGCGGGATGGTCAGGGCACACGGGGTGCTCACGGCCAGCTCGGGGGGCCCGCAGCTCACCTCGGGCCCCAGCAGCACCTCGGGGCCCTCGGGCTCCAGGCTTGGGGCAGCAAAGACAAGAGTGGCTGTCAGGAGTGAGAATTCCCTGAAAATATTTCAGCTCAAATCCAAGCACCTCCCTCATCTGCTCATTTTCCGCCTGGAAGCAGCAGCTGGAGACGAAACAAACCCATTAGACCCCACCTAACTCCAATCAGCGCCCGGCCAGTTTAGGACTCGGCTGTTTGAAATGCGTTTCGAGTTGTTTAACCCGAATCCAGCCCTGAGACTGCTCAGGGCCAGCCAGCCCCGCTCCGAGCACCAGCTGCTCCCGTCCCCGCCGTGCTCTGCCTTCAAACGCCGCCATCAACAACGTTTTCGCCGGAGCGAAGATAAAACAAATTATGGCTTAAAAAAAAAAAAACACGGGCTCATAAATTTTTTTTTTTTTCCAGATTGAGTGTGATCTCCCTGCTTTGGAAACCCATCTGTATTCTGCAGGAGGCAGGGGCTCAGTGGCTTTTACAGGCTCAGGGACAGGGACGTGTTGGGTTGAGGGCTGGGCCGAGGGGATTCCCCTGGGCTGAATTCAGGGCTGCATCCTCTGCCTGCTGACCTCCAGAGATGTGCAACCTGATTTTCTCCCCTCCCACTCCAACAAACTGAACCCAGCCCCACATCCACATGTTTTCTGGGTCTCTTGGAATAAATCCCTGGGCAGGAGCAGTGCCAGGGTGGAGGAGACTCCCTTGGACACTGAACCAGCAACCAAAACCACCTTGCCCTGCTGGTGTTGTTGCTGTTTGGTTGTATTTTAGTTTTGGTTAATTTTGGTCGTATTTTAATTCATTTGGGTCCTGTGATCCCCATGATTGGCTCGTAAATTACTGGGCATGCAGTTCCCTCATTTGATGAAAGCAAATGGTGTTTCCAAGATGAAAAATGACAGGAGGAACCTCAACCAAGATAGAAATTAGGGGAAGGACCTCAACCAAGATGAAAATGGGAAGATGCAACAATAAATCCGGGATATCAGGAGGGGAGAAGCCCAGGCTGACATGGATCCCCCATCCCAGTGCCCGTGGTGACGCCCTGAGGTGGAGCTGCGCTGTGGGGGCTCAGAAAATGCCCTTTCCCAAGCTCCATTCCTGGTGAAGAGAGGCTGGAACGTTCCAGCCCTCCCATCAGCCCATGTGAACAAGTGCTGCTGAGAGGGAGACTGCAGGGGAGAAAAAAAAAGGCACAGGCTGGTAACAAAAAAAGGCCAATTTCTTGTTTTTTCCTCTCTCAAGTGTCACAATAATAAATTCTGCCGGAGCCTCGGTGCTTCTGAGTATCTGTGGGATTCTCAGGCTAAAAAATAAAATCCAGGCACCCCCGGAGCCTGAGGCGCAGGTGCTGAGCTCCTCCTGAGCAGGGAGAGGAGAAGGCAGCAGCAGGCACAAGGATTCCATGGATTTCACAGGAGCAGCACTCCGGGAACGTTTTTGTGTCCCTTTGAGGGTCACAGCAGGGTGGCCACCCCAGCAGTGGGGACCAGGAGTGACTCCTCCTGTCCCACCCCAAACCCACGAGGGGAGGCAGCTCCGTGACCCTGGAGCTCTCACCTGGACTCCCTCTGGGTGATGGCCAGGTAGATTTCCCAGGAGCTGTCCTCAGGAATGGCTCCGTGTGGAATCAGCAGGCTGACCCCTGGAAAAGAGCAAGGGCAGGAGTGACCCTTGGGGAGGGCAGGGATGGCAGGGACAGGGATGGCAGGGACAGGGAACAGCCCCGAGGGAGCAGCTCTAAGGGAATGTCCCTCTGAATTCCTGCTTGGGAATGTTCATCTGAATTCCTGCTAGGGAATGTTCCCCAGAATTCCTGCTGGGAATGTTCCTCTCAATTCCTGCCTCTCATGGAAATGCCATCAGATGAAAGGAATGTAAATTATCAAAGGAAACAAAGCTGTTGCTTTTCCACTCAAGGAAAAGACGTCTCATTTCCCAAAATGCCCCCTGAAGGCTCTTTGCCTCTCTCCAGCTTTGGAACCAAACCCGACCATTGTGGCATCCCGGGGAGTCTCCCCACGGAGGGAGAACCTCCACCCCTGTTTGCACACACCCCAGCAATCCCATTCTCCTTTTGCCCAGCCAGAGCGGCCCAGAAGTTCACAGAGGAGTTTCCCACTGGAATTAAACTGCTTTTTTGTCGCTCCCAGGAGAGGGGCAACGTGCTTGTCTTGGCATCTGCCACACGATGCCGAGCCCGGCGAGGCTCTGGCTCCATCACGCTGGCATTTACAACTGCTCGGCGCAGCCCATCTTACATAAAGGCTGCGAGGATTACATAAACGGCGAGTGGACCAAATACATATTTTAATAATCTAATTGATGGGGGCCATCGTTACATAAAGCAGCTAAATATACAGCGCGAGGGAATTCTTCATTCCTGCCTTAAACTCGGCGCCTCTGCGGCGGTTCCTTCCTCGGCACAAGGGCGGGCTGTGGGGAGAGGAGAACACTCCCCACGTTGTGCATGCCTGGGCTGTCACCGTTATCAATCCCCTCCGAAGGCAAACCACGTTTTTTCGCGGCAACCTTTGGAGCCCCCGTTTTGTGGGACACGAAGGATAAAGCTCTAAATCATCCAGTTCAGCCAGGGAGCGGCAGATAATCCTGGAGCCGCCGGTGGAACGAGAGCGGAGCTGCATTTAAAGTGAATAAATGTCACCGGGGTCGGGAGGGCGATAACCCCTGGCTGGCAGCGGCGTGTCTGGCTCTTTGTGCTGCCGTTTGAGGAGAGAAAACACGCCCGGGGTAAGCGCTGGGGTTTGGGGGGATGCAAACACGGCCCTGGGGTACAACTGCAGGGCCGTGACCCCAAAGCCTCGGCTGGCCTCCGATCTGCTGCTCAGCTCGTTTCCAAACAACCCTGCGGGTCTGAAAGGTCCCACAGAGCCCTGAGGTGACAAAACTCCTGACATGGAGCAGAGGGAGCGCCCCAGGGCCCAGCCTGGGACGGGGCTGGCAGGAATTCCCACCCTGCTGCGGGAATCTGGGGAGGTTTTTGCTCCAGGAAAGGGGAAAATAGGCAGGCAGGAGGGGCAGGAGCCCGGGGGGCAGTGGGGCTGTCCCCAGGCCTGGCTGCTGTCCCCCTGTCCCCGGGCAGGGCTGTGGGGTGCTGCTGTGAGCCCCTTAGGCCAGATCCCGCACGGATCCTTCCCGGGGAGCCTCTCCCTCGGAGCGGGAGCCGAGCCAGGCACAGCTTTGATTAATGTGACTTTCGCGCTGGAGACATCAAGAGAGGCAGTGATTTCAAACAGTTCAAAGAGGCAAAATGCCTCTTCAGCCCTCGGCCCCGGCTTCCCTCTGATCCCCCGTGTGGGCAACGTGCCCTACTTCCCAAAACCCGCATTAACGGGGCCCTTGCTTCTCCCCTCCTGGCTTTTTCTTTTAAAGCTTAGTTACAAAACACCCCACCAGGCAGCCCGATCTCGAGCCCTTTGATGTGCTTTAACAAGAAAGGAGCCACCCACCTGTGTTGGGGACCACCAGGCGGCCCCCCAGGTGCCCGAAGAGGGCCGTGCTCCTGAGCTGGCTGCTGCTGGAGATGGAGGCCAGGCTCTGGATGAACACGGCCTTGTTCCTGGCCTGGAGGCTCCCGAAGGGCCGGGGGCTGCCCTGGGGGAAGGCGCCGGGGTGGGCCCTGTCGGTGACGCCCAGGGACACCATGAAGGAGCTCTGCACCTTGACCTTGATGTCGGCCAGGGGGTTGAAGAGCGACGACTCCGTCATCAGCTCCTTGTCCAGGGGGTCCTGCAGGCAGATGGGGCCGCTGTAGGTCCTGCTGACCGTCAGCTCGGGCTGCAGGGACGAGTTCAGCAGCAGGGAGTTACCTGTGGGGACAGGGACACGGGTCACCTCTGGGGACAGGGGTTACCCTGTGGGGACAGGGACAGGGGTTACATATGGGGACAGGGGTCACCTGTAGGGACAGGGAGAGGGGTCATCTGTGGGGACAGGGAGAGGGGTCACCTGTGGGGACAGGGACATGGGTCACCTGTGGGGACAGGGGCCGGTGTGGATGGAGGGGACACCTCAGGAATCCCTTCCCAAGCCCTCCCCGTCCCCTCTGGCTCTGGCTCTGCCCTACCCAAGCTCCTAGAGCCCAGAATCACCCCGGGCCACGCTAGAGAGCACAGGGACTGTGCCGAGTCCCTGTCGTGGTGCCGAGTCCCTGTCGTGGTGCCAAGTCTCCCTGTTGTGGTGCCCAAATCCGACTCCTGCTGTCTGCCACACCTCAGGCAGCTCCAGGGTGAGGAACCCGAGGAGGAGCCTCCTTTGTTTTTTGGATTCCCGTTTGTGTCTTTGCCCTTTTCCCTCTCTCGTTATTTTCTTTCCTCACATCAAACCCCACCGGGTGACAACGTCTTCCTGCAGACCTCTTACACAAACCCACCACTTCACACCTGAGGGCAGCTGGGACAGCAGTGATACAGGGGGACACACCACAGTTATTCATTTTGAGGCATTTCACCCCAGAAAACCCTCTGGAAAATGAGGCGTGGATGGATTTAGGGCCTGAATCCTCCAGCTGGTTTTGTGGCGGGCTCTTTTTCTTTGCCGGGGATTTTCAGAGCATCCAGAAGGGAAGGTTTTCAGCGTTAAGCCAAGAAAACAATTCCCCAGACTCAAAACAAGATTCAGACTGAACCACAGAGGAAAACGCTCCCGTTCGAGGCAGTCATTGAGATTTACACAGCCCTAATTAAAGGTCTGGATTTAGCAATGGATGAATGAACCTCCTTCAAACGCCCTTGTCTGCCAAGCCCCTTCTCCCAATTTCTTGCAAGTCATGCTTGGAGAGGAACGTCTCCAGGAAATAAAAGAAACTGTAAAAACAACACCACAACCCCCCCCGCCCCCCAAAACAAACTCTGCGACATATTTCCCTTTTCTGAGGAGAGAACAGAGACACGGGGACACTTTCACGCCCTGCCCACGCTGCCGCCCACCCACAATCCGGCAGGTCTGAGGTAGAGCGGCAGCTCGGAATCAATAAACATTCTGCTCTCATCCCCCTCCTGTCCCTCCCCACCTTCCTGTTCGAGGGGAATCACATTCCTGAAAACCTGAGAGCTGCTTTTAGCAAGTGCTTTGTCCGTATTTCATGGCACTGGTGGGTTTTTTTCTCGGGGGGCTTTGGGGGGTCCTCACACACGTTTTATTTCCCCCAGACCTGTCTGTGTGTTGCAGCAGGTTACAGAGCACTTCCAGCTGGGGGGCTCGGATTGTCAGGGAGGGAATAATCCATTTTTTTTTTTGGAGTGAGGAAAGCTCTGAGAGCAGGAGGAACCTCAGCTGTGCTGCCTGGCCTTGCTCTGACCCGGCCGCTTTGCTTCAGTCTGAGCTCCTCCTAAATCCCTGTGGGAGCTGGGCACAGCGTTGCTAAAGCACCCGGAGCGTGGCCAGGGGGGATTCTGTGTCCTTGGGGCAGAGCAGAGCCATCCCAGGGTCCCTGTCCCTGTCCCTGGCTGCCCCAAACCCCCTCCCCGGGGCAGGAGGCTGAGCCGTGGGGGCTGCGCGGAGAAGGAGAAGGAAATCGCCGCACTAACCTTGTCTGACAGTTTTAAAATTAAAACTCTGGAAGCCTCCCGTGAGTGCAGAGGAATCAATGACATCCACGCCGTACTCACTCTGACTGCGCCGGTACAGCGTCACCCCCAGCGCCAGCACGGCCACCGCCAGCACCGCCGCCGCCAGCCCCGAGTACAGCGCGATGTCCCCGCCGCGCTCCACGTCTGCGGGACACAACAGCCGCTCAGAG
>VXBN01006319.1:77376-93817 GCA_013397395.1 Sinosuthora webbiana | reverse complement strand
GCATAGGGGACATGGGGTACATGGGAGCACACAGGGTGACATGGGGGACATGGGGATTACAAGGACTTGGAGGGACTTGAGCGCACAGGGGGACACAGGGGGACACAGGGCCACAGGGGACACTGGGGACATGGGGAGACAAGGGTGCATGGGGGGACATGGGGGCATGGGGACACAGAGGGACACAGGGGGACATGGGGGAACATGGGCACACAGGGGACACAGGTATATGGGGGGACATGGGGGACATGTGGACACACAGGGGACATAGGGGAACACGGGGGGACACGGGGGGACTTGGGCACACAGGGGGACACAGGGGCACAGGGGACATTGGGGAACTGGGACACAGGGACACAAGGGGACATGGGGGGACACGGGGATCCCCCTCCTTCCCTCTGTCTCCGCTGGGTGACCTTTGGGGTCAGCAGCTCCATCCCCTCCCCACCCGGCTGAGGAGACCCCACAGCCCCGGGGGCACCTCCAGCCTCTGGGGGCTGCTGGGCACCAAACCCACCCCCCAAAACCCCAACCCAGCTCCCTGCGACTCCAAACGTCCCCGGCAGAGAGAGAGAGAACCGCTGCAGTGACAGGATGAGCCCAAGTGGAGCCTGAAATGTTCCACAATCGAAATATCCCGTCCCGTTCTCCTCCACCTGCCGGGATTTGGGACCCGTGGAATTCAATCCCTTGGCACAGCCCCATAGAGGGTCCCTGAATTCCCAGCTCCAGGGTGGGTGAGGGAGCTCAGAGCCCACCCTGGGCACGGCCTGGGTCCTGCTGGGGGCTTCTCCTGCCCGGCAGAGCCCCCGGAACAGAAATTGGATTTATTCCTGGCCAACGAGAGCAACAAAAAACAACCGGGAAATCCAGAGTGCTCAGTGTCAGTGAATGAACTGCACTGCACAGAAATAGGGTGAAAAGTTAAAATCAGCGTTTAATAAATAGCCAATTATGGAGATTACTTAATTACTGTTTGGGAGGAGGCTTCTGTTGTGCTTTTCCTGCTGAAAGCCAGATAATTTCATTTTAGCTGAGTTTTGAAAACGAACACGGAACTTCAGAGTGTTGGGATGAAAGGAACGAGCACCTCTGGGCAGCGTTTCCTCGGCTCAACACTTCCTCATGAAAAAAAGGAGTGTCTGCAAAGTGCCACCAGCCCCAGCTGGGTGTCCTGGGATGGGGCTGGGAACCCACAGCTCCCCCCCAGCAGGGAAATCCACAGGGATGGTAGCACCAGGACCCCAAACCCCAATGGCAGCACCAAACCCCCCCAACCCCAATGTCAGCACAAGGACCCCAAATGCCCACAGCAGCACCAAAACCCCAATGGCAGCACCAAAACCCCAAACCCCAATGGCAGCACCAAAACTTCAAACCCCAATGGCAGCACCAGGACCCCAAACCTCAACGGCAGCACCAAAACCCCAATGGCAGCACCAACACCCCAATGGCAGCACCAGGACCCCAAACCCCAATGGCAGCACCAGGACCCCAAACCCCAATGGCAGCACCAGGACCTCAAACCCTGCTCCAGGACCTGGGAACAAGGCTGGGACTGAATCTCAGCTGGGCACTCCAATCAAAAATAAAATCAAAGGTTTGGTTTCAAACGCCCTTACCAGAAAACATCCCTCTCGTCCCCCCTCTCCAGCTGGTCCCAGTCAACCCCAACCACGAGATTCCAGCATCCCACCCCAAAGAAATGTCCTGGTATCAGCTTTACCAGCACCAGGAACACTTAACCAAGAAAACAACCCTGCAAAATTTCTGCTGCGTTTTCAAGTAATCTCCGAGAGAAAAACGATTTTGCTTTTAGCGTGTTCACAACTCGCTGGGAAGGAAGAAGAAAAATCACAGAGTTTGCACGGAAACATCAGCCTGGAGGAGGAATCCACCTTCTGTGGCAGGCCAGGAAACCACACTGAACAAACTTGTGAGGTTACAAAATTCCAGTTCCTAGAACAATTCCGTTGCCGCTCGGTTCTACCAGAGCAATCACTAAAAGAGAAGAGGGTTTTTTTTATCTAAAGTTTTGTTTTTTTTCCATGAGATTCCCCCTCGAAAAACGCTGTAAAGAGAATTTTCAGCATTTTACGCTCAGTTGGGGATGGCAGCGAGTGAGACACCGGCTGACAAGGTAACAGTGGGAGAGGCCAGATGGAAAAAATCAAATGCAAACCCCCGGGTCCACAAACTGGAAACGTCTCAGACCAGACCCGAACAGCCCAAACCCCAACCTGGAGCCCCACCACACAGCCCTGCTCCGTTCCCCAGCAGCAGGTGCAGAAAGGGAAGCACAGACAATAATTACGTCCCCATTTCTTCCAATTTCCTATTCCCCGGTCGCCTCGTTGTTACAGGGAATTAATTACAAAATGCTATTGTTGACTTAATTTCTTTGGGTAATTGGAGCCCTGAGCGAGGCAGGGGGAGGGCGGGGATGGATCTCCAGAATCCCGGGAACAATCGGGGTCTTTCCCTTCCCAGGGAACCATCGAGGGCTGGTGGTTATTGCACCACAGAGTCTTTAACTCCTCCCTTCGGAGCGCTGCTTCAGAAAGGAAAGTGCTGAGGCTGTGGATTGCCCCTCCTGCCTCGCTGGGGTGATAAATCAGCCAGTCTGAGCGGTGCAGAAATATCCCGGGAAATAGGAACGGCAGGAAAAGCTTCCAGCCCCCAGGACAGCGGTGGGGGACAATCCCAGGGCTGATCTCCCGCCGCTCCTCAGGTGCTCACTGCAACCGCAATTTCTGACTCTAAATCTCCCCGAGTGCTTCAGCGTCTCCTTTCCCATCGATTCCCGTGTCAGGCAATTCCACTTTCCCGCTTTTAAACTCTTGCACATGGGTTAAAGATGAGAGGGAGGGCACGGAATCAAAAAAAAAAAAAAAAAAATTTTAAAAAAATGGAAGCGGTTGGACTCGAACAAAACCTTTCCGAGGAGAAGAATTTCCTTTTCATTGACTCTGAAGTGTCTCCAGAGCTCGAATTGGACACCGGGCTATAAATTTTATGATGAAAGGCTCTCACAGGAGTTCCTCCCGAGGTTCCTTCCCTGGGATGAATCGCTCCGTTCCGTGGAGCACCTGGCAGAGTCACCCGGGTGATCCCAGAACTGCCGGGAAAACCCACCACGGACCCCAGGGGAGCACAGAGATCACGGGCAAAGGATCCTTTGCAGGATTTAGTGGGGTTTTAAAGGGCTTTGTGCTGAAAGGGCAAGCCCAGCGTGACTCGGTGTTCCCTGAATTATTCCCATGGAACACAACTCCGCGAGAAAGGAGCTTTTCTTTTTCGGTTTGGGATTTTGGTGTTTCTTTAGAAACAACCACTGGTGGTTTTTTTGGTTTTTTTTTTTAATTTTTTGCCTCTCCACCTTCTGGACTTTTCTTTTGGAGAATTCCTCCCGTGGGAGATTAGAAATTAAGGGAAGGAGGGAGGCGTGGGAAATTTGGGGGGGAGGTTCTGTTTGGTTTTTGGTTGTTGTTTTTTTTTTTCCCCAGAAGGGAACAAAAGCAGAAACCGACCAAACAAACTAAAAAAAGCCAACATTTATAGCCCTCCAATTACTCCTTAACGAGCTGCATCCTCCCCGGGCCCCCGGGGCGGGAGGGAGCCTGGCAGGCACCGGGAGTTTCATCCCTTCCTGCTCCAGGATCCCTGTTTGTGGTAATTGCGGCCCATTTGTCACTCCGCCTCCTGCCACCCTTACACAACATCTATCGAGAGCGCGTCGGATGGTAATGAAGTTTCTATTAACTATGATTAAGTTTCATGGAGCACCTGAAGATAATTTAAGATGCGCAGGAGCAGAAAATGAAACGTTTGGTTTTAGTGCATTAGGAGACGTAATTGATTAAATTATCTCGTTTGCGAGGAGCGCGGGGCACGGCCCGCCTCCCCAGCTCCAGCAGGGACAGGAGATCCTGGGCAGGACATCTGGAGGGTTCTTCCAGCTCCCCTTGCCGGGTTCCCACGGCCCAAATCCTTCTCCTCACCCTCGGGGCACAAGGCAGGGACTCGGGTAAGAGATCAGTCAGTGAGACAGGTTGTCCCTCAATTATCGTCATAATTATCTTTGATTTCCATCCTTCTCCTCACTCTTAGAGCACAAGGACTATGAATCAGGGACTCGGGTAGGAGATCAGCCAGTGGGACAGGTTGTCCACCAATTATTGTCGTAATTGGGTTTGATTTTGGATCCTTCTCCTCACTCTTAGAGCACAAGGACCACGAGTCAGGGGCTCAGGTAGGAGATCACTCAGTGAGACAGGTTGTCCCTCAATTATCGTCATAATTATCTTTGATTTCTGTCCTTCTCCTCACTCTTTGAGCATGAGGACCACAAGTCAGGGGCTCAGGTAAGAGATCAGCCAGTGGGACAGGTCGTCCACCAATTATTGTCGTAATTGGGTTTGATTTTGGATCCTTCTCCTCACTCTTAGAGCACAAGGACCACGAGTCAGGGGTTCAGGTAGGAGATCACTCAGTGGGACAGGTTGTCCCCCAATTATTGTCGTAATTGGGTTTGATTTTGGATCCCTGATGAGTCGGGAGGTCCTGGAGCAGTTCCTGCCCCGGGAGCAGCAGGAGCTGAGCTCGGTGTCCCTGCCCCGGGGTGGAGCTGAGCCCTCTCCACCCCCGGGCCCCTCAGAGCCCAGATCAGCCCCACTGCAGCTGGGGTTGGGTAAATCAGGAAATCCAGTGATGTGACTGAGACTCTCTGTTTTCTCCACGAGATGGAACTGCCCAGACAGGAGAGTGAAGCCTTTGCCTGAGTCCCCCTCAGGGCTGATTCTGGGGACAGACAAACCCAGAGCAGAAAGGTTCAAGGCACCCTCAGCCCCTTTTGCAGCCCCTAAACTGATTTTGGGGGTCCTGAGAAACAACTGAGAGCCAGGGATGTAAAATCACAGACCCACCAAGGGTGGAAAAGCCCCAGAGATCACCGAGCACCACCATGGTCAGCACCAGCCACGGCCCCAGGGGTCACCTCAGGGCTGGGACAGGCACAGGGACAGGGACAGCATCCAGCTGGGACAGGAGGGAGCTGAGCAAGCTCAGAGCCAAGAGCCCCAACATCTGCACCAAGAACCCCAAATTCTTGCACTGATTCCTTTTTTCCTGACTCCAAGTGCTCCAGGGATGGATCCCCAGGCACAGAAACAGCCTCCAGGTGGGACAGGAGGGAGCTTGGCAAGCCCAGAGCCATCAGTGGAACCAGATCTGCACCAAGAACCCCAAATTCTTGCACTGATTCCTTTTTTCCTGACTCCAAGTGCTCCAGGGATGGATCCAAGTGCTCCAGGGAGGGATCCAAGTGCCCCAGGGATGGATCCAAGTGTCCCAGGGATGGATCCAAGTGCCCCAGGGATGGATCCAAGTGCCCCAGGGATGGATCCAAGTGCCCCAGGGAGGGATCCAAGTGCCCCAGGGATGGATCCAAGTGCCCCAGGGATGGATCCAAGTGTCCCAGGGATGGATCCAAGTGCTCCAGGGCTGGATGCCAGGCCTGCAGCCAGGGCTCCCTGCCAGACACAAACTGCTGAGGACGAGGATGAGGATGAGGACAAGGATGAGGATGAGGATGAGCCTTCCTCCCCTGGCTCACACTGACCCTGGGGTCTCAGGGCCGTGCCAAAGATGCTCTCAGCAGATGCTAAAGCCTCTCACAAAACCTCGGCTCCTACTTAACTCCTAAACAAATAACCCAGATGCCAGAGAAGATGGGGGAAATCATATTTACATGAGAAAAAAAAAAGAACTCACTTTGAGGTTTTATTTCATGAAGAGGTTTTTTATCGGAGAGGGAGAGAGAGAGAGAGAGAGAAAGTTGCACCTAATAAATTTACATGGAGCATATCTATTTCCTATATTGCTTCTGTCTCACTCTATAAATGAAACATTTTCTCCTCGTTTGCTGACAATATGAATATTTTATGTTGTCCGTGGTTTTCTCTTCATCTTCTTTTTTTTTTTTTCCCCTTTTTTTTTTTTTTCCCCTAAATCCCTTTCAGGAAGTTCCTTTGCAGCAATTTCTCACTTGGTTAATTCAGGTTGTTTGCTGGCTCCAGCGGAGGCTGTTGTTTATTTACACCTCAGCAAGAAGGAAGTTCAATACCTCGCGGTGGATCGTTGGCAAAGAGACTCAGGTCAGAATTAATGATCCCTTCGTGCGTTTGATGCAGGGAAAGGCTGCTGATGGGCACTTGGAGTAGTCATAAGATACAAAAATGCCCGGTTTATTCACAGTTTTGCACCTAAATACATAAATACAGATGGAAATATGGGATAAAAGGGGTTTTCTATGGGACTGCAGCTCTCAAGGATGAGCCTTCCCTGCCTCCCTCACGCCAGGCACTTGAGTCACCATTTATAACCTAAAACCTGCCAAATTTATAACCTAAAACCTGCCGAATTTATAACCTAAAACCTGCCAAATTTATAACCTAAAACCTGCCAAATTCATGACCTAAAACCTGCCAAATTCATGACCTAAAACCTGCCAAATTTACAACCTAAAACCTGCCAAAGTAATCCCTAAAACTGGGAGGCTCAGGTGGATCACCAGGCTCCTCCTCTTCCCTTTGATGCCTGCGAGGATGCTCAGGTTAGGAAAACTTGACCCAGAAGATGGTTGGACTTTGGCTTTGCCAAAAACCTGCTGGGATGAGTTTTGGATTTCTTCCCTGCCCAAGGTTGGTGTTGGTTTTTGCAGGAAAACGAGGCACAAAAACACCCAGAGAGGAGGGTCAGAGCTGAACCTGCAGTAGAGCAAAACCCTTCCCTGCCTGCAGCAAACTCCAGAGGGAAAAAACATTTCCCATGAAAATGGAGCTTCCTGGACCCAGGAGCTGCTTGGAAAATGGAAAACGGAATGATTTGTGATTGTTCCGTGATTGTTTTCGGGCTGCATTAGTAAAAACATGTTTGCAGGTCAGCCCTGCTTGTTTGTTTTGGTTTTGGGCGCCTTCTGAGGAAATCAATAGGTTTTGAAGTCAGGGAAAATAACTTTAAAGCAAACAGATAAAAGTGAAACAAAAAGCTCTCAAAACCCACCCCCCCTCTCTGTTCTATTAAGCAAAGAGAAAGCTTTCACCTCTGCAGGAGAGAGAGAGAGAAATCCACCCTGGCAAAGCATCCAACTGGGAATATGGGGAGGGAATAAACATAGAGAGAACAAACACGAGGGAGCCAGGGAGGCCCTGGGACTGTCTGGGCTCGGAGTGACCTTTGCCTCGCAGGGAATCGATCCGGGAGCCCTGGAAACCTTTCATCTCCACCAAACCCCGCGGGAATCCTCCTCCTGCAGCCGGGTTTGGGTCTGCACGAGGGTTACAGGTTGCAGGAGAAATTCCCTGGAGGAAAAGCTCTTCCAGCTGCTCTTCGGTGAGGATGGGACCATCGGGATCCACCCAGGGATCCAAGGCCAAGGGGAGCTCTGGGATGTTCCCCTGTTGTGTCCTGGGGTTGTTCCCAAATTATTCAGTCAGGGACCGAATGAAGCAGCTCAGAGTTGATCCGTTTTATCCCCGTTTCATTCGCTGCCTCCAGATGTGAACGTTCATCCCCAGGATGAGGATTTTCCCAGCCAGGCCCTTCCCTGGCCCCCTCCATCCCCGTCCTCCCTCTCGGCTCAGGCCTTGTTTGTCAGCCAAAGGAATGTTTCTATTTTTGCCTCACAGGAGGAGCAAAGTTAATGAGTTGTGCCTGATAAAAAACCTCCAAGAGATTGGTTTGCTGTGGCTCAGGGCTGCATTTCCTCCACAATTCCCCACGGGACAAGAAGCGGAGCAGGAAAAGTCACAGCACTGGGAGATGAACGGGGGAGAGGAGTTTTTTTTTTTTAAAAAAAATAGGGTAATTGCAGCAATTCCTGTTAGCTGGGAAGCAATTACAGCCCCAAAAACAACGTGGCACAAGGACACGGGGGACAGCTGGGAGGAGGGACAGGGTCACACCTGGAGATGGTGACACGGAGCACTCCAGACCAGCTGAACCCACAGGGAAAGGCACAGATAAAAGTAAAACAAAAAGATCTCAAAAAAAAAAACCAAAAAAAAAACCCCAACCTTCTCTTCTATTAAGCAAAGAGAAAACTCTCACCTCTGCAGGAGAGAGAGAGAAATCCAACCAGGCAAATCCAGGCCTGGAGCAGAGCCTGGGGGGGCTGGATGGGGCTTGGAGCCACCTGGGACATGGGAAGGGGTCCCTGGAAGGTGTCCCCATGGAAGGTGTCCCCATGGAAGGTGTCCCTGGAAGGTGACCATGGAAGGTGACCCTGGAAGGGCACTGGGATGGATTTGGGGTGGATTTGGGATGGTTCATCAATGCACAGGGAGGAGACCCCAGAGAACATCCCAGGATCAGCACAGCTCCTGGGGGCTGAGCGAATGGCACTGCTCCCAAACCCTCTCTGGTTATTCCTTCTCAAAACACAGGGAAAGAAAAAAACCAAATTGAATTTCCTTTCTGTCCTTGGACACCTTGGAGCTGTTCTGTAGCCCTGGGAATTTTAAGTGCTGGGATCCCCAGGCAGAGTGCCGAGTGCTCCCTCCCACCAAACCCCAGCAAAATCTGACTGAAGGTCTCAGCTCAGGTTCCTCTGGAGCCTGAATAGATACACAGGATGCTCTCTGCCCCTGGGAAAGCATTAAAATCTCAGGGCAAAAAAAAACAAAAAAAACAACCCAGGAGTTCATTTTGTTTAGAGGAGAAAAATGCAGAACCATGGAAACAAGGACAGAGGGCTGGTTAAACACAACGCTTCAGCAAACTGACACATCCTTGTTTACATCCCCAGCCCTGCCACTCCCGACGGCTCCCAGGGCGGCTGTTCCACCTGACAGCCCCTCCACAGGGACAGGATGAAAAATCCCAAATTCCTCCCTGCAGGGCTGCTCAGCCCAGCTCCCCGTGCTGGGGACAGCAGCAGCTTCCAGAGCCTGCCCAGGCACTGGTGAAGGGCACAGCCTTTCCCAGGGAGCTGCAGATTCGGGTTTAACTCCTCTTAGAGGCAGCGAAAGCAGCAAACTCCGACCTTGACCGGCGGCTGCACCCGCAGCTCTCCCGGGGGCTTCGCTGGCAGGGAAAGGCAGAGGCTGAGGAGCACGTTCGGGTGTAGAGGTCGGAGTTAAACCCTGCAAACCCCCTGGGTCTGGGATTTCAGCGTCACCTGATCACCCACAGGCGGAGAAGGCGCGACACAAATCCAGCAGCCCAGAAAATCTCAAACTCCACGTGGAAAACCGCCTCCATTTCCACGGGGATAACTGACACAAGAGCCCCACCCGCAGCGGCTCCCCGGCCTCCAGCCCAGCCCAGCCCAGCCCCGAGGCGGGTCCCAGACCCGGGACAGCTCACCTTGGATGCAGAGCCCCTCGGTGCAGTTCTCCGACTCCTGGCTCAGCCCCTCGCAGTCCTTGCCGCCGTTGCGCGGGGCCGGGGCCGCGCACTCGCGCACCCGCAGGTGCTCGCACTCGGGGCTGCACACCGACCACTCGCTCCACACCTCCCAGCTGCCGTCCACTGCCGGGGCAGGGAGCACACGGTCAGCCCCGCCCTGCCCCCGGGGACTCCTGCAGTGTCACCTCTCCCCTCCGTAACTCCGCGTCTAATACACCTCAGAGCAACTTTCGCGAGGTAAATTAAGTTTTCAACAAAGTTCTCAGCTCGGGTTTCTGTGTTTCTCTTTCTGGCGCTGTTCACATCAGCTCCCCTCTCTAAACTAACCCCAGACCCTCACTCAGGTCCTTGATCCCTCCCCTGAGCCGTGGCTGTCCTGGCAGGGGGTTAGTTCCAGCCTGGCACCACACCCACACTAAACTCAGCCTAACCACGGCCACGTTTCCCGCTCCCTTCCCAACTCCCTGCCCGTGGAAATGTGGGAATTCTCTCCCCCTGGAGCCCTCCCTGCCCGCCCGGGGCACTCACTCACCGGGGCAGAGGGAGGTGCAGGTGATTTTCTGCACGGACATGCCCTCGCAGAAGGCTCCGCCGTTGAGGGGCGCGGGGTTGGTGCAGGTGCGCGAGCGTTTCTGCCAGCCCCGGCCGCAGCGCGCGTTGCAGCTCGACCACTCCGTCCACGAGGACCAGCCCCCGTTCACTGCAAAGCACCAGCACGGGGGGACGTTTGTGGGGCTGAGCCAGAGCCCCCCAGAGATAAAAAACCCCAAACCCATCCCGGCGGGAAGGGCTGGGCTGGGGGATCCCCTGTGAGCCGGGTTTGGGTCGGGGCAGCGATAGTGTGGGGAATGGGTTTGTAGGGAAGGGGGAGTGTGGGGAATGAGTTTGTAGGGAAGGGGGACTGTGGGAAATGGGTTTGTAGGGAAGGGGGAGTGTGGGAAATGGGTTTGTTGCCCCATCTCTGGGTGAGAAAAAGGCATCATCCAACACAAGAGCAGCGCAGATCAGGGCAGGGCAGCAGTGCAGGCACAGCCACCCGTGTCCCCAGCCCCTGCCACTGACCACAGACCACCTGTGTCCCCAGCCCCTGTCACTGACTACAGACCACCATGGTGGCCAAGAGGTCCCCAGCCCCTGTCACTGACCGTAGACCACCACGGTGGCCGACAGGCTCCTCCTCTTGGCCACGATGTTGGCGGCCATGCAGGTGTAGTTGCCCGAGTCGGAGAGGCGCGCCTGGCGGATGATGAGGTTGTGGTCGGCCCTGGTGTCGATGTTCTCGTCCAGGTTGGAGTCGATGGGCTCCTCGTTCTTCAGCCACTCCACCTGGCAGGAGGGAGCACAGGGAAATGTGGGGCAGGCCAAAGGCACCTCATTAATCAGTTGGGGAAGTTCTTCCTTTGGCTGGTAACTAAGAAAAGCCGATTTTCCCTCAAGGAGCACGGAACATAATCTCAGCCGAGAGAGAACAGGAAATGTTTTTACATATTGCTCCTGCACCGAGCACTGGATGCTCAAACACTTGGACAACTACCAGTTCTATAAAACGGATAATAAGTGTTATTAATTCCACTTTTTGTGAAGAATCAGGAAGATGAAATTGCCTGACAGGGCACGCGGAGGAAGAGCAGAGTCATCATAACAGATTCCCAGCTGACACAAACGCCCTGAGAACAGAGGCCATTAGTGTTTGCTGCCACGCTCCATAAACCCCCTGAAATGCCGCGTGCGAGGTGCTCCCATCCATCTTCCCCAGCTCACCACCCCACGTCTCTGGGCACGCCCAGCACTCGTCTGCAAGGCGCCTTTCCACTCCAGACACGAACAGAAAACAGTTAAGGCACGGCAGGCTGCTGTCACAGGAGAGCAAAATTAAAAATAGAAATAAAAACCAACGGATTCTATTAAAAGACCCAAGAACAGGGGGTTGTTTTAGCAGCTTTTCCAGATCTGGAGGAGCTCTGGCTGTGCCCCGCAGCCAGACTCCCTTCTCCACTCCCTTCAGATGAATAACCTTGTTTAGCAACTTGTGGAAGGACTTGGAACTTTGCGGTAATGAGCTTATGGCTGTGGTAGCTGCAGGCATTCATTAGCACTCAGCTCTGCGCAGATGGGCTGCAATTTGTACATTTTCCAGTTCCTAAACAAATCTGCGAGCGCTGACCATCAGAGCCAATTACGTTTGGTGCCAGGCGGCAGATTCCCCTCCGCAGCGGCGCTGCTGGGACGGATCCAGCCCCGCACAGCCCGGCCAGGGGCTGCAAACCCACCTGCAAGAGGCTCCAGCTCTGGGGCACCTCGTCCTGCAGGGAATTAAAGCGTCACTTGGCACGTCTGTGCAGGTGTGAGTTACCTGAGGGTGAGGTGCAGTTTCACACTGAAAACGGGGAATTCTGCGATCCCTTTGCCATCTCTCTGCCCTCCTGCGTCCAACCCTCCCTCCCAGCCAGGGGACACTTCCCCTGTGCCTGCAGGAGCCTGGGCACAGCTCCAGGGACCGAGCGGCCGTGCTAAATCCGGCCTGGCCAGACCTTTCCCCAGATAATAACTTTGGGAGTGTGTTCCAGCCGTGCCAAACCCTTTCTGGCCATGCCAAGCCCTTCCCTGGACAATATTCCTGGGAGTATGTTCTGGCCAATCCAAAGCATTCCCTGGACAATATCCCTGGAGCGTGTTCCAGCCGTGCCAAACCTTTCCCTGGACCATATCCTGGAGTGTGTTCCAGCCAATCCAAACCATTCCCTGGACAATATCCCTGGAAGTGTGTTCCAGCCATGCCAGACCCTTTCCAGCCATGCCAAACCCCTTCCAGCCATGCCAGACCTTTTCCAGCCATGCCAAACCCTTTCCAGCCATGCCAGACCCTTCCCTGGACAATATCCCCTGGACTGTGCTCCCTTTTCCTGTGGTCTAAGACGCGGAACAACCAGCTAATCCACTCAACTCTTCAGTTCCCCTTCTGCAGTTAACCTCAGCAGTAATTATCCGAGGGGGTTTTCAGCAAAGAAATTAGGAATTCAATTTAAATTATGGAGCAGCCGCAGGGGCATAAATCAAGTGACAGGAGTTCGATGGCGAACACACTTTATGTGCAGCGAAATGGGCAGAGAAATGACAAACACGAATGGCCAGAATTCCCAGAGTTCGTTATTTCACAGGTGTGTTTATGAAATCTGACTCTCCTCGGGCCGGGGGAATTTCGGGGTGGTCGGAGGGAAGTTCCTGTCACCCTCACCCGCCGATCCCGTGTTTGCTGACTCCGGGAAGGTGGGGGTTTGGTTTGGCGAGCAGCAAACATTAAAACATTTACATTAGAGCCGAGCATTTAAAAAGAATGATGATCCCAGCAGAGGGAGAACATTAAACAGACGGAACATAAACACCAAAGCGTCGGGACGTGAGATCAAACCCCGATTTCTCAGCGAGGATGGAGCTGCCAGTGCTCCCCCCTTCCCTGAAGAAAACCAGGTTTATCCGAGGCCACCCCCCCTGCTCTGCCTCGGCAGATGGAGGCTCTCAAAGATGGGAGGACCAAGGGACGGATTGATGGGATAAAAATACATTTAAAGGAGTCGTGATGACAAAAGATGTTTGTCACTGGCGGGGATGTGACCTTTGGGAGGCTTCAGCCCCCGCACAAACACTCACAGAGCAACCAGGGGAAATAAAAGCAGCCAGGAACCCAAAACTGTGGTTCTGTGTTGGGAACCACAGCTCATCCCAAAACCCAGTGGGATGAGCTGTGGGGTCTGAAGAGCCAACTCAAAACTCCTCAGAGCTTCACTTCCCCCACCGTGGAGCTCACACACCTGCTTGGAACAGAATTAAATCCTTTTCCTTTTAAGAATTAACCTGATGATCTGGAGCCAGACTTCAAACCTGCTATAAAATGCTGTAGGTTTGTAGGAAAAGACCTGGGTGTTTTCCTCTGGAGTTCAATCTGCCCAGGACTGACCCACCCTGGCTCAGTTTCCAGGGGAGGGCTGCTCACACCAGGCTCTGCAGCTCCGGGCAGGCAGGGGTTAACTCGGCCCCCACCCTGGGCGGCAGCAGCCCAATTAGCATCATCACAAATTGTCCCCAATTACAGAAAGCAATTATCACAGACCGGCTTATGGCATTATCAGAGTCAAATCAGCTCAGCACCGGAGCTCGGGCGGATTATGGGAGTCAGAGAACTCTTCTCCCTGAAAAACAAACCCAGAGCCCCTCACCAGGGGCTCTGCTGGACATTCAGACTTCCCAGGAGCTGGGATGGAATTTTTGGCTGTTTTTGGTGACCCCTGTCTGAGATTCCAGCCGGGTTTAACCCCCGAGGCAGGTCCCGGCCCTGGTGGGCACGGGGAGGATTGGGGAGGTCACCAGACAAAGGGTTTCCTGTCCCAGCTTTGGGATCAGCCTCTGCTGCCCCATAAAAACAGCCTGTGCTCTCCCTGTCAGGCCCAGACACATCCACACCTCGGACAGGGCAGGGACAGACAGACAACCAGCAGGGACAGACAGACAACAGGCAGGGACAGTGCCAGCCCCTCTCAGGGGACAGCCAGAGGCTCCTGATGCCAGGTAAAACTCCGGGGTTTGGGATGGGGAAGGTGACCCAGGGCAGCACAAAGGGCTCTTGGGGCACAGCCCATGGTGATGGTTTTGTCTCTTTCTCAGGTGGAAAAGCAGCAAAAACCTCCTCAGCTTCCTCTAACATGGAACTCCTGCTCCTAAAACTCCAGCTGGAGGAATCTTCCTCACTGCTCCAGCTGGGATGAGGATGAGGATGAGGATGAGCAGGGCAGGTGTCCCCGTCCCTTTGTCATATTTCATCTTCCTTTCCACCCTGAGACTCACACCAGGAGGGGAAAACCTCCACCAGCACAGATTTAACACGGACCCGAGGCCTGCACACCCTCCTCCCTGCCTTTATTTTTATTTTATCAGCACCATCACAAGCCATTAATCCTGCCCCTCACAACACCCCTAGCAGGTCGGCTGTACCTGCTGCAGGTTTTGTTGTTTTTTTGTTTTTTATTTTAAATTAATCCACAGAGAGAACTCTGTTCTCCAATCATTTAATCACAGCCCTGTCACACCGGGCTGGCAAGCATATTTTCCCTTCATTAGATTGAATACATAATCTCATTACAGGAATCTGACACGCTGACTAACCCATAAATCAGCGCTGGGGGAGGCTGGAGGAGGCTCTGCCCTGGGGGGACGCACTTGGGGGTGGCCAGAGGGACCAGCTGAGCCCCCCAGTGCTGCTCACGCCCTTTTCTGGGTTGTTCTTTCCCCTGCAGGCAAGGCAGGGAGGGTTTGCTGCACAAAACCCACCAGCAAGGACAGAAATCCTCCTTTGTGGCCACCGCAGCTCCCTCCAAAATCCCAAATATCCACACCGATGGAGGATCCAGAGGGGGAACGCAGGCCGGCATGGGAGGGGGTGAGTCAAAACGCAATTAAAACGAGGTTTGGAGTGGGTATAAAGGGAGAGGTGACAGCCTGGACCGTGTGCATCAATTTATAGTGGGAGAGGTGGGCAAGGAGCTGACTCAGCCGGGCTATTTTGGGTCCCTGGGACGAGGAGCCCTCCCTAAAAATGCCTCTGCTAATGGTACCTTGTCTGCCTGGTGAAGGCACCGCCAGATCCCAAAGAAGTTCATCTTCATTCCTATTTTTGGAATTTCTACTGTAAGCCAGAGCTCTGTTTTTTATCTCCATGCACAAACGAGGAAGAAATCAGCATTAATAACCCTAAAGGTCATTAGGGATGGGCCAGGGCACACACACACACACACACAGATCCTGCTGCAGCTCTAATCCCTGACCCTACAAAGCTCAGCGCTGCAGCTTCGTTCATTTATTTGGTTTGCTTTTTGCTTTGTTATTTAGCTATTTGTTTTGCTAAATAACTCCGAATTGATACAGAGAAACCACTGGCCTCCTTTGGAACTGGTTCTCGGTGCACAGACACTTGACATAAAACATATTTGGGCAGTAATCAAAGCGCTGCTGACACTGGAAACCCCTCCTCAGATGAGGCTGATGATGTTTGCGGGGTTTTGCCATCCTGGGGGTCCTGATGGGCAGGATGGCACTGATACAGGAGAGGCCTGGAGATAAGGAAATCACCACAGGAAGCTCTCGGTAATTGAGCCCAAAGCCTCCCGAGGCTGTGATCTCAGTGTTCCCTCGCCTTCTGACACCTGATGATGTCCCTTGTCCTCGGCAGCCTCCAGAAGGAGGCTGAGAACGAAATAACCATTTCAATAATGCAACTGTGAGGTCTTAACAGGAGTCACGGAGTGACCTGGGCTGGGAGGGGCCTGAGAGGTCACTGAGCACCCTCTAGATTCCTTCAATAATCATATTTTTTTACACTCCAGGCACAGTATTGAACCCCAGCCTGGACAGGAATACAACTGTTGGTTAAGGAACGTGTGGCACTAAACCCAACAGGCGGTGGCGGGTTCCCAGCTCCCTGCCGGGTTCCCAGCTCCCTGCCGGGTTCCCAGCTCCCTGCCGTCCCCTTTAACGCTGTTTACAATTAAAAGAGGTGTTGATCTCCGTGCCCAGGGGCAGAACATTCCCGGAATCATCAAAGAATTTCAGTGCCACCCCAGGTGGGGCCTCCAGCCGCTTCGGCTTCGCCTCCATCCCCGAGAACCTCCCCGGTCCCCGCAGGACTCACACCGCCCTCCCCGCGATTACAAACACAATGATAAAGTCTCACCGCCGATCCTTTCATGTCGGAGCGTTCAAAATTAAAAAACATTTCTGACAACAGGGCCGGAGAAAACAGACGGCGCCGCCAAGCAGCACATCAAACCCGGAGAGGCCCCAGAGCACTTGTCGGCATGAAAAGGAATTATCTATTCAGGGGAACTACAAAGTTATCTCCCTTCCTTTTTCTTTTCAGTTTAGCAATCTAATTCCGAAGTGCTTCGCTCCAGCATTTCTGTTTCATGACCTCGCTACCTCCTGGCTGTATTGATTTATTCACAACCAGACAAATCTCAGAAGGAAAACAAACTTTTTTTTTTTT